>VZTT01032744.1:209248-221150 GCA_013400855.1 Buphagus erythrorhynchus | reverse complement strand
CTAAAAGAAAGTATTGGTTTTCCAGTATAGGTATGTGCAGGTACACCTACTCCAGGCCTCAATAAAATGAAGCATAAATTATGCTCTAAAGTTGCATAGAATATGCAAAAGATACAGCCTCCCTCTATCTGTTTTATTTCCAAAATAGAATTTTGGCAAAAATAAATTTTTGCAATAGCTTTCAAGTTTTAACACAAGACACTAATCCTAGATTTTTCTAAATCCTCCGACTCACATGCTAATTAAAGTGACTGCCCTTGTTCAACATGTACAAACCAAAATAATGCTGAAATCTCCAACTCATAGTGCAGCCACTGTATTTCAAGGACCCATTTTGACCATTCTGTATATTGCTGGCAGCATTTCTTCAAAATTCACATTTGCCACTTCCCACTCAGTGTGAAAGAAACAGCTTTATGCTTCTGGACTGCATTCCAGTGCATGATCTTTTCCTTGGAATTACTGGTTAGCACAAAACAATGCCTCTTCTGCTGTTTCCACAATACTGTCTTGAATGAGTCAGAGATGGCCATATTTCCAGAGAAGCACTGTGTAAATCATAGAATTATGTGCATTCTAAACTATTTTGGCAGAGAAACATACATTTAAATTCATTAAGCAGAAGGCTGGATAAATTTACTGAATTTCAATATAAGCATTTGTTCAAAAAATTAACACCAGTTGGAAATTCAATCTTTAGTGGCCATAAGATAGGCACCCCAAAAAACTTACTCCAAAAATGAGAGACTTTTGGAACAGTGCTGGAGATAGAGCAGTGCTGGGAGCAGGCAGGTGAGTGTGTGAGGGGGTGCTGGGCACTCAGCATCAATTCTGACACACAGCCAGGGGCACCACCATGAGGGACAAGATAAACATCAGGTTAGAGCCACCAACACATAATTACACATCCCTCAGGCATGGCTTACTGTACCTTTTGGAGTAATTACATCTTATCCACTAAAAATCCCGACTAGTAGTTTAAACTGGATAGAATGTGCCCCTCATTCCACCCCATTAGTGGGTAATGTGGCCTTGCCTGGCTGGCCAGTGCTTTATTCTGGCCAGAAATAGCTCATTACTGTACAAAAGCAATTTTGTAGCTGAAGTCATGGGTATATTCCTATCCTAAGACAATAAACTACAAGAGGCGAGAAGAAAGGAGTGGAATTATGAACTATTTCACACATAATAAAACCACTTATATGAAAAAGTATTTGTGAGTGCAAAACCAGGAAAAGGTTTATATACATAGAATATCATTATTATTGCCTGTAAGTACTCGAATTTGACTGTTTCACCTCTAGATGTCAAGGACAATAGTTAATTTGTACAAAGTAGATAAATGAGGTGGAAACTAATCAGAAGACGTTTGTTTATCTGTTCTTTGATGATATATTACACTACAATAATAAGACAGTAAGTGTGTGTTCTATCTGATTGAGAATAACTTCCAACATCATTTCTCATTTTTACATATCAGATCTGAAAGCACCTCCCAGTCTTTGAAGTTCAGCAAAATTCAAAACCATTAATTAAGCCTAGCCAAGTGGTAGCAGGGGATTTTAACAAGAAAACAACATTAAAATCCACCAAGCCAGTAACACGTTACTTGCCTCAAGTGACTCCTTTGCATGTCATCTCCTGTCTCCTCTGAATTTAATGGCCACATTGCATTAAAATGGTAATTTTTCTTTGTATTGGGCAACTGCAAAAGCATGTGTGGTTTTAATTGCACTTTCCTTGTTCAAAAAATGTGAAAAATGCTAATTTTCTTTTGTGAGTTGATTGTATTTACAATGTAAGAAAACAATTATTCCAGAACACATTGATATCATACTTTGATTTAAAAGTCTGTTTGGCTAAACACACCCATGAAAATCCATCACAACCTGCTTGCTTTCTGGGGAATGGGAGGACAGGGAAGGTATTTAAAAGACAATTTTCTGTCTTACACAGAAAATCCAGAGGCTTACCAAAGAGCTGAGCAGATGTCACAACTTCCAGATCAAAGACAACAGAGAAAATGCAGTGGCCCACAATTTCAATTTACTTGTCCAAAAGCCTCTCCTTCTCTCCCTTCTGACATGAAGGGTGTTATGTGTTATGGTTTTTCTAGAGCTCACACCAGAAGAGCTGCCATTGCCCTCCAAAGGCCAAGATCTCCAGAGCTGGAGCAACGTGACAGAACACACCAGACTTGCTTCATTTTTTTTTCTCTTTCCCAATTATAAAACATTGCTATTTGGTTTCCATTAAATATGATCATTAAAAGCTGCTTATTAAAAAAGTAATTTGCAGGATGGAGAAAGTTGATGAGAAGCTACTATTTCTGACAGCAGATTTATTGATAGAGAAAATGATAAAATACATGAAGAGGGAGAAGAAGTCCATTTAGAAAAGTCAATGGGACTAGATATAAAAAATAAATTTATGTTGTGATAAGTGGTAGGAATTTGATCTAACAGAATTTATAAACCATGCATATGGTATTTCACAAATGCATAAATGCAAGTAGAGGTCTAATACAATTCCATTTCCTCCCCTGCCATCTCACTTTTATAAATGTAAAAAGCACTGACAGCCAAGTAAAAATAATGTATTGCTTCAAGAGTCTTTAAAAGAAAAGAAACTGAATTATTGTTATGCAGTAAAATTCATATTGTCTGTGAGTGTGCTCTACCTCCTTGTTATAAAGCATACATAAATTTTCAAAGGAGTGTCTTAGAGCCTTGCCTGAAACACTGAGAGCTGCTTCCAGAGTAAGTCCCATATGGAGATGTGGATTCACCTTAGGCTTTTAGGAAGGCATGGAAAGACACCAAAATATCTCATTATAGAAAGAAAGATTTTCATTCTCATAGGTCACAGTCCAATTCTGTAGATTGCTGCAAAATCAGAATTGCTGATAATTTCAGATAACCTGTAAACGTTTTCTTTTCTAATACAGTGGTAAATGTGTGGGATTTGAACCCCACAGAGAATGACCTACCCTGTGTGAACTGAGTTTTTTCACACATGGGAATAGCCAGGGGCAGCCCTAAATTGAACACAGACTAAGAGAAATTACATCTTAGGCTGAGCAAAGGCCATATGTGTATTTTGGAAAATCAGATTTTAAAAAGCAGATACATAACATACTGCCAACAAATCATGTGCTAAAAGTGAGGAATGTGGAGTCCAGCTGCTGACAAAACTGTAAGGGTTTAAAAACTCTTTTCAAGGCAACAACAGATTATGTCAATAGCTTTATGAAGAAGATACACAAGGCTGAAAGTCTAAAAATGGGTACTCTGTTTCTTAGTTTGTTGGGTTTTTAAATTTATCTGCAGCACAGCTTATTTTCCTAATTAAAAAAAAAATACAAAAACACACACACTAATTCCAAATATGGAGGGTTTGGTCCTGATTTTTCAATTTCTTCTTCTTTTTTTTCCAGGAGAGATGCGTGTCAGGCCATGCTTACCTCACAGCAGTGATGGCTGGAATGGTTCATGGCTCATGGGAATGCTGTTTTCAGTCAACTTTACTCTAAGTGGCAAGTCCTTCAGAGTGCCACAGTCATTCACAAATAATCCAAATTGTCAGATGGGGAGGGATTCTCTGCTGCAAGATGAGTTATATAATGAAAATGCTGACAGTCTTTTAATTATCAGTGGCACAAGCTGGTGCTACTATAATAAATCTCTCTTTCCTAAACACTGATGAATCAAAAAACTAATTAGTAGCTTCATCAAAGCTCTCTAGGATCAAAGCTGGTCAAAAAGATTATATAGGAAATGCTACTCCAACAGAGTTTAAAATGAGGTCAGTCACTTGGGTATTCTTAAGCATCCCACACTGGGAACCAAATAAGAATGGGCTACGATATTCCACATGAAAAGATACCAGGTAACATCACATTGTGGAGACATAAATGCACATTTTAGTTTGGGATTTTTCATTTCCTTATTCCTGAAGGAAAACATGAAGCACATTAAAAGGATGAGTGAATACAACAGAACAATTACAATGATGATTATACAGCATTAAAAGATCTTTTCCGTCTACACTTTATAGCAAAATCGCAGGAATGGACATTGAACACTGGTAATTTGGAGATCTATTTCTATCTCTCACATGAACAGCCATGATGCACAGTAAGGTCATAAACCAAGGCAGGCAGCTCAGACAGCAATTACAAGCTCTTATACAAAACATCAAATCAGCAGTCCAGAAAAAGCCCTAAGACAGAAATATGTCCAAGTAAAATATTTTAATCACTCTGAGCGTGTTAATTATAACACATTATAATTAACATGCTTTTGATATGCTACAAGCATGAAAAATACATTACTCTTAGAAATTAACCTTTATATCTTCCCTGGAGAAGAGATGCTTTTCCAACAGAAATGCAGTTTATCAGTGGAATTCTGTAACACACACTTCAAGGAGCTCTAAAGCTCTGACACATCCTGTTGAATGGCCACATACATTTCCAGAGTTGGGTAAAAATTCTAAAATACTGCCAAAAATATCATTTCACATTTATTTCACAAACTGTTGTTCACTGCAAATAACTGAAAACAATTGCAAGTTATCTTCCAGTCTTTCATTAATATCATGAATATAAAACAAATGCATACTCCTAGCACACACAAAACAGAAAAAATTACACAAAGAATCACAAGCCCCATATAATTAGAGAAACAAAATATTCCAAGAGGATTTTTGTGGAGATAAAACATTAATGAGAAGATTTCAGAAACATTAATGGCATTAAGTTAGAGGCAGTTGTGTGCCAGCCTACTCCATCATGACTTCGAAATCTTTGCATAAAGCACAGGATAACCACTGAAATAAGGAAACCTTTAGTATTGTCAAAGTAACTCTACAGAATTTCATGGAAAATGCACTTAGAAAACAATGGTGATCTGACAGAGAACCACAAAAAAGGTTTTGTTTTGAATGTAAAACATATTAGACTGAGAACTGAGTATCTTGAAAGTCCTATTAAACCATAAATTGCAAAATCAGTGTGCACTGTGACTTACACAAGAAATTGCTGAGGATTCAGTTCCTACAGATTGCTTTTGAAAGTATTTGTGTAGCCTTTTATAATTGCAGCTTTCAAAATGAGGCAAATTATCATAGAATCAGAGAATGGCTTGGGCTGGAAGGGACCTTGAAGATCATCTCATTGCAACCCTCCTGCCCTGGGCAGGGACACCTTCCCCTGGAGCAGGCTGCCTGGCCTTGAAGGTGCTTTCCTAACTACCAAGAAAAAATAAGTAAAATTTAGCTCTGCTGAAGCCCTGAGTTATAGTGTTTGGTGGCACTTTTATTCCTTGATGCCTGCAAAAGCTATCCCATAATACAAACACAACAAAGCCTGGGCAGAGCAACACCAACACATTGTTTGGATCCAGTTCAGTGAAATGTCTCCATTTCTTTCTCTGGTGATTCAATCTTGTTTCTTTTCTTTCCTAAGAGCTGCAGTACTGCCAAACTTTCTTACTTGAATTACATTTCCAACTGCAGGTATTGTAAAAAGTTTCTTTTCACTTTTGGAGTAAGTGAATTTTCACTCATTAAAAAAAAGGCAAGCAATAAAAAAGTGAAACCTGCACACTGATGTATTTTCATCAAGTGAGTGTTTTTTGGAGGCTGAAAAGGTACAATGTCATCTGAAATCAGAACATCTGTTATGGTCTCTGGTGAAACTTGATAAGGAAAATGATGAAGCAGGTACAGAATTCCTATGAAAGCTGCTTTAGTTCAGCATCTACATCCAATGTTTACGTGAAAACAGAAATATCACCAGAGTTCAGTTTTGTGAAATCAAATCACAAAAGATATTTCAGGTCCACCTTATGAGTTCAGATACAACATCTGGGCATTGATCAAGCAGAAAATATCCTGAGTAAGAGATTCCTTTTCTATCTTCTTCCTGAGGGACATTTCCTGGGAACAGCATCTGAGCTGAAGGAATTGAGGTGCTTAAGGATGTCGTAACACCTGCCATTAAGTCATATATTTAGAACATTTGTCATACTGCAAAATAACTGGATTCCATTTTATCTTGAATTATGTGTAGAGGAAGGAAGATATTAATTCCTTATAATGATAAAAGATATTCCATTAAAAACAGTTTAATATCACAAGAGTAATTAAGGTCAGTATTGATACCATCAGAAGCCAGCCTCCCAAGAGAACAGCAACCTTCCAAGCAAATACAACCTACTAGATGTTTCTATACTTTTCCAGACCAGAAGCTTTTTTCTGATCCTCTGAGGTAACCATTTCACTTAAACTTTAAAATAAAACTGTATTCCCAGGCACTAAACCATTTTTCCGTATGGTCGTGACAAAGCTTTTATAATTATGTTAGACAAATAATTAAATGGCATTTTAAAAAAAATAGATTTTGTATTACACAAAGATTCCCTGAGTGTTTCCATCCCTGCCAAAGATCTAGAGAAGATGTGCAAGCTGACCTGGCTAAGAGCTCCTTTAATGCCCTCAGTATGCTTCAAGCACTAACAGTGGTCAGGCTTGATTAAGCCACCATTATTAATGAATTGAGTGGGATTCTCTCTGCATGAGGTTTATGCCTCATCTGTTTTGCTGGATACATATTCATCAGCTATGATCACCACCTAAGTCTAAAATACAGATATGTTGAAAATTGCCCTAATCTGGGCTTGCATAACTTTCTGTGATTCTAGGGTGGATGTCCTGCAGAACCCAGGACAAAGAGCTGAGATGAAAAGAAGTTGAACTGACATGTTTATTCCATTTCACTTCCTACTTTTCCTTTTTTTGGACTCAGTATTTTTAAAACATCAAATAGCATAACTTAACAGGATGAGGGAAGCTGTGAAAGGTGATATCAGCAAACGGGAGCACAGAGAGGAAAAAGGAATCTCAAGGAGAACACAAGAGATAAAGCTCAGAAAAATAAAATGAAAATGCTGTTCCAAAACAAACCATGGACTATCCTGGGGCTCACAGCATATTTTACTGGGTTGTGGGGAAGTCATATCCTAAACTCCTATTTTCTCCGTGCCCACAGAATCCAAACCTAGAGTGAGACACAGCCTCTCTGATATGCACAAACANCAGACTTTCATATTTTGTCAAACACAGCTAAAAATGGTTTGCAAGCAGAGCTGTCCATGGAGGAAAACAAGGAATGACATAGACAGCATTGCTTAACAGTGTTCAGGCAGAGATATTTCTAGGTATACTGTAAATGTTATAAGGAATATACATCCTCAGAAATCTTGAGCTGCATCATTTTAAACAATTTTAAACAATTTTGCAAATATATGCGCAGAGTGAGCAAAGATGCAGCCACCTGATCATGTACACATTTTTAAAACTAATTGAAATGTACACATTAACATTTTCAGTGGGGTATTGCTAACTCAAAATCCGCCTGCAATATTCAAAATACTTGCAGGTTGTCTGGAACTCTTTATTAACCATCTCCTTAGCAGTACTGGAATGCTGCAGAATAACTTGGGATGCATCACCCTTTGGGTGGAAACTGAAAGTGGACCACCTCAGAATTCCAAAGACAACAGTCATACTCATTCAGAGCATGTCACTTTTAGATCATTAAGAGAGAGAAATCACCCACACACAATCTAGAGAGGAAAAAATTCTAAACACCACTACAGTTGTTGAGATACTGATAAACCATTTCATAAAAAATATATTCCAGACACATCGGTTTTTACTAATTTGTTTCAGCTTTCCTAGAACTCACCCCCGTCTTTTCAAGGTAAGTCAGCTTTTATTCCAAAGCCAAGTGGTAGATGGAATGTCCTGAGATTCATAGCTTTTTCTGAAAATAGCCTTTCTGATCTTGCCTTGGCTGCCCACAGTGCTGCATTGGCTGTCAGTGTGTTTCAATAAAGCAAACTCTGCAGTAAATGGTTTCCTTACTGAAAAGTATAACGTTTTAATGTCTGTGGAAATTGTTGCAAAGAAAGCCAGTTGTGTCTGGTACAGCCAATTTGACCAGGAGTTTTAAAAGACTGCTCTAAATACCCCTTTAAAATCATCAGTACAACTAAAACTGTGCATCCCCAGAGACATTGCTGGGCTAAGGGGAAAGAGAGCCCCAGACCTGCCCCAGTGCTCTTCCCATGCATATGGAGAGAGGGAACCAAAGCTGGATTTGGGATATCATGGGGACAGCAGACACAAGTGTGGTGTCCTGCTGGTCCCTGCCTTTGCTCCCTTCCCAGCTGTGAGCTGCCAGTGCTGGCTTCCAGGGTCAGCTTAGGGAGGAGCTCCTTTGGCCAGGTGAGAACCACTCACAGGTGACCTGTGAGAAAGAACCACCAGCAACTCTTAAGTTTTAAACACCATCTTGTCCCCATTAGAGCTCCAATGCTCTAAACTTAAAACTCAGTTTCTTCCCAACAACTCAGCAAAGAATTTTCAGAAATAATACTTTGAGGATCAGAATTAAAATTTTCTCACCGTGATGCAGGGAAGTTCTTGCCACAGGAAACTCTTTGATGCCTCTAGTGAAGAGGCACTTCCCTGAAGTCAAGCCATACAGATTGCTCAGGAAAGATGGACACTGGACTCCAGCTGAGACATTCCTTTGCTGTCTGTGAAGATATTAACATATTCTAATAACCTACTTCTTTTAAAAGAACATGGTAATGATGAGCAGTGTAACCACTGAGACTTCAAAGTTTAGGCAAAGGGCTAATATCCACTGACTGGCAGAGGACTTTGAGCTTGCTGTGAGTGCAAATTGTGATTCCCTTCCCCACATAGCTCCTCTGTCTCAGTACTGGAGGATTTTTTTAAAAGATAAATGTGCAGAAAATTGTAAGTAAGTACATCAGACCTATATTCTCTTGTGTATCCTTGTAAAAAGGAAAGGGAAAAAGAAGATATTACTTTTTTTGTGCCTAAATCTTTGAAGAATATGGTTAACTGAATAAAATACTAAAAATAAACACTTGGGTCCTCTAGCAAAATCTTATGTAAGAGATTAAATAATGCTGCATTATATGTAAAGATTCCTATAGGAACACCAGAGAACTGAACCACATGTTGTTGACCATGGAATTTTAAGCAGTGTTTTTCATAAGAGAGTCAAACTTACAAGGTAGAGAAATTTAAGAGGATTTGAAGGGCAAGTGCACAAGCATGTCTGAAGGAAAGTCATTAATAGCATAAAGTATTCGTCATAATAGCCTGATAAATGAGCTTTCATACATCCTCCTCAAGATTCACAGCATTTCAATATGCCTTTTTTTAATTACCAAATGTAAATGAATTGACCTTGAACATAACTTGAATGCTGGCTCATGATTCTTTACACGAAGTCTTATTTCATTCAGCCGTGTCAGTGGAGTGAATTTACAGTCATTTCCCTCTAATGCACAGGTCAGCAAAGGAAGTTAAGGGTTTTTGCACAGCAGTGTTCCTGCCAGTCAGCTGAGGGTACCTTCTACTTTCTGTTTGCAGCCTGTGGATGACTATTCTAAATACGTGTGAGCATCAGAAATGCAAATTAAAATTAATTTTGTAGAGAAAATAAAGAGGAAAGTGTACAAAAGACCTTCAAAAATAGCTGCATTTCACTTTGTTGAGAACCTTCTTCTATTGCCACAGTAAATTTGTAATTAGGTAGAATTTATTTACCTTGGAACCTGCTGCATGTTCTGTAAGTGGCATAGCCCTGAGACAGGAACTGGGTTGATGTCCTTGAGACTTAGAGCATCAGAAGTTGTAACATTACACTCACACCAATAACTGAGAATTCAATTCTGAATCAGTTTGGAAAAGCAACTTCTGCTTCCAAGGTCCTTTTTATATTTCCACTTAAGATATTTTCCAGTTGTTGCATTACTGCTGCCTGGACTTACAACTATTTGCAATTGTTTCCCTCACTTCAGAGTAATGCTATCATTTCCCACTGTGCCTGGGAAATTAATTTCTTCAGGTGAACACAGGATTCATCCTCATACCACCCACACAATGTGTCAGACACAGAAAGGCCCACACCTTCCTAAAAAATTACCTTCACCAGGTCAGAACTGGCTTGTCTTGACCAGAGATCCATCTTTGGTGCCCTTGTGGCTCAGCATCCTCTGTTTCCACAAAATACTTTTCATTATATAAGAAATAAAAGTTGTCCAACACAGAAAGAGAAAACTGCAAACTTTTAGAAAAAGAAAACAAAATACCCCAGAAAAATTTAGGAGAAGTATAGATGTTTACATATAGTGTATATTATCAAATTAGAATAAAGAGAAAAATAATGAGATAATTCCAAACATGTCACTTTGCATTCAATAACTGTGGCCTATTGCAAATGCTCTTGAAATACCCTCTTCTAATTTGCTGGTGGTGTGAATTTGGGTTTGGAACAAGGCCATATATCTTTTCATTATGAAGCAATTTTCTGATCCTCTGCATTTATTACAGCTGTAGTCCTGACAGTCTATACCTAACCTTGATTATCATTTGATATTTATACAATGCTAACTGGAATCTTCTGCATGAAGCTGCCACAGCCATCACACCTAACGATGCTTAATTCTGCAACAGGATTCTTGTTTATTGTCTCCACTTACCTTAAATTTTGATATTTACTGCAAAAGGAGAGACAGATAGGGAGACACAAAGGAGACCCATCTGGGAAGTAAATGAGAAAAGGGACCTGTCAGCTGTAATTACTGTGTAAATGAAATATAGAGCCTGTCTTTGTAATTCACACTCATACACCATTTGTGTTTGGGAATTTTTAGGAAAACAGCAGGCTTATGTTTACATTTCTTATGACAAATATAATGTCTTATTTAAGTCTCCTCCTCTTCCAATGGATTCAGTCAGAAAACTAACCTAAACTATTGTCTTACAGATTTTTTTTTAGAGCTTCAGCTCAAAGCTTCTAATTTTTCCGTAAAGTTTTATGACATGTATGGCATTTCAGCATCACTGTATTATCTCTCAAGCTTCAACATTCTTTTCTTCTAGATTTAATTATGAGTCACAGTTTATTCATTATTCTCTGTTACTTCATTTTAAGGTACTGTTACCCATTTCCTGACATGCTAGACTGAAATATTCCAATCCATCCCATACTTGCATTATGTAGCTTGCTTGGGTTGCTTCTTTGAAATGTGTGCTTTTTCTTAAAAATGGGCAGATTAAATTGCTGCTACATGTACAAAAGAAAATGCTGGTAATCAGTACAAGTAAAAACGAAAAAATACATAGAGAAAATCAGACACAGTAAGTAATATGGGGAAGATGGAAAGAAAAAGCAAGTTCTCTAAGGGCAGTGGACTCCATGAAAATAAAACTGAATGCTCCTTTCATGAGAGTCCTGCAGGTCAGAGACAGAACTGGCTTGCAAAGTCCACTTGCCATAGATTCAACCAATATTGTTTTAGATAATTTGATTTCTGTGAAAGGAAGACATTTTTAAGAACTTTTCCACTACAAGTCCACACTAGCAGCATCCTTTCCAACATACCACTCTTTTCTGTTACACACTGCCAGGATTGTCTGTTCTAGTTCTGTTCTCCATTCCTCATTCATCTCTTGCCTCACAGTTACAGTCTGCTCCTTCATCCCTGAAGAATGAAATAATGTCTGTCCTGGTGGTGTATTTACAGACCAGGCAGCCTAGAAATGAATTGGCTGTATTTTGAGTCAGAAAAACCAAAGGTTTTATCACTCTGGAGTCCAAATGCCTGGGGAGAAAAGGTTTTAGTTGATGATCAGATGATAAGGAGCTTCATGGAAAGTCAAGTGTGCACTTCCAGTGAGTTTCTAGTCTAACCTATAGTGCATGATGGGATCAAAATAATACTGGAAAAAATAAAAATAAAAACCCTTTGGTTGTTATTTGGCACTGGGTTTATAACTGCAAGAATAATAT
>VZTT01032744.1:171452-209209 GCA_013400855.1 Buphagus erythrorhynchus | reverse complement strand
TAGGCATCTATTGCAAAGCTAAAGTGCTGCCACTCCTTAAGACATACCCCTCTGTAATATCTGTTAAAATAGATTACAAATTCACATCCTCTGGCAATTCATGGCACCAAGCATCAGGAAATACTCCACTCAGTTTTGAGGCTGAAATAGCACCACGTGCATTTTTGCACACACGGTTACAGCCCTGAGTATTTATTTCTCTTTTTTGTTATTTAATGACAGTTAAAATATAAATATATTAATATATTATAAACATTTTTATGTTAATCACATTTTCCTAATACACATGTGCATTATATATTAGATGCCTGATAAACTGGCTCTTTGAAAGAAGTGACCACTATTTGCATTATAATAAATATTCTATAGATACTAGAAGAAAACCTGCTGCTTTTCTTCACCATAATAAGATGATCTGTTTCCTGGTATGCTGAATACCCTGAGAAATGGCTAGATAAGAATTTTTTTGCATCTTTGGGAAGCAGTGGATGTAATACATAATTAAAATTGTTTTTACATGACAGGGTACTCAAAAATCATTTTGAACATAAAGTCATCATTTCCCAGTTCATTGGCTTTTCAAACATATCAAAATTGCCAGTACCAAACAAATGTTGTCTCTTAATGTGATCAATTTTTAGTATTTCTGTATGTTGCATTGTAAAACAACAGTTTCAAATTAAGCGTTGCTTTGAAATGTGGAAGCTAAGCAATTCCTACTTTAAAAACTGATAGTTTTATTGGAGGATTCTTATGCTTTTATTTTTATTTTTTTAGGGACAGTTTGTCAAAATCTACAATGATCTAGATCAGTAAACCTGCCTGCTTCACCAGAAATATTGACTATTTGCATATACTTCACTGAGTGCAGTTCATGAGGAACTCAGAGGATTCGCCCTAAAATTACTAGCAAAGGTTCATAAATCCATTTCATTCTGCTTTATTGCCAAGCATTATTCTTTTGTTTCACCCATTTATGGTAAACCAGTGCAAACTGAAATATTTCTTTATAAAAATGTGAATCAAGATACATTGCTGCTAGCAAGTCCTGGTAGAGTTTTGCAGGGTTCTGCAGATTATTTTAAGTGAGCATCGAAATATGATTTTAAAACATAATTGTTTGTGTCTGAAATAGCAGTAAGCATGAAGCAGACTGGTATACAATACTTCTTCACAACATTTCCTTAAACTGATGGGATGATTTTAGTCCCTTGTGGATCTGACCTCCAGCATGCAGCTGAAAACCTTCCAGGCCATGAGTACCACAGTTGCTGGTCTAGACTATTTTCATTTCTGCCTGTGTCAGTCTGAAATAACAAGCCCTCCTGCTCCATCACCAAAGGAAAACACACTGATCTTTGTTAAGGCACCTGCTTGAAGTTCCAGACTTTATGCAGAGGACTCACAAATATCAGTGGCCACTCTGCTCATGCCTTTCTGAGATATTATTAAAGCTCAGATGCCAAAAATGTAGAACAATACTGCACTGCATGATCCACAAGCGAACCAAAGAAAACTCTCTTATATGGAAAGGAATTTACAATATCTTACTGGACAGAAAATAAACCAAGCAGGGTGACAACATCCTGCACAGTATGACAAGGAATGAAACCCTGGATGCAACAGCCACTAAATTACTAAAATCCAACACAACTGTGGGAATTGAAGTCATGGACATGGAAACACCAATGGTAACTAGATTCCATAGTACCTTAACAGAAATATTGGGACATTATGTATTCACCAAAGGTGTTTATTTTTGTACTTCATTTTTCTGTACTTAGCATGGAGGGGTTCTGCTGAATCATGAGACTTCACCTCAACAAATCCCTGATGCCAGGATTGGGGTGTTTTTTAATGAATGAGTTGGAGTTTTATGCAGGTGTTTTATGCAGGTGTTTTATGCAGCTGTTGTGCTTTCTTGTACAAAGAAAAGGGAACAGAGCCATCCATCCATGGCAGTCAGCACCAAACCTGCACCACCAGCACTGACCCCAGCTGAACCAACTGTGGGATTCTCTGAATGAAAGTGCAGTTACAAATTCATTTATTAACTACAGAGATACCAAGAAGTATTCATCTTGAAGCAAATATAAGAAGCTCTATTTATGTGTGACATACCAAAGAACTGTTAGATTTGGCCTTCACATTTTCTTGTTTTGTGCTGAAGTTATGCACTAAAATATTTGACCTGTTCAGGTATCTGTGACTCTGAGTAAAATACCATCTGTATTTCATGATCGTTCAGTAAATAACTTCTGGCAGTGCAGTTAAAAAGAGTCATAAACTGTGTGATTTATTTGATAATGGAATAATGTTCTCCTTTGCAAACTCAGACCTTGATTTATCTGCACAGGATTTTTACCAGCATAATACAGATGAGATTGATCATATTTCAAACATACTCTGAGGGAAAACTGGGGTGGGGCACTCAAGAAGAAACTTAAATTAGCAACTCAAATTTTAAAGAAAAAAGCTTAGGCAAATGTACAATAAATTGAACAGCAGAAGCAGAATTTAAACTCCTCACAGAAAAGAAAAAAACCTATTCAACTCATCATATGTGAAATGACAATGATAGAGCACTGCAATAGTTCTATATGCTGAGAAGGATCTTTCATAACTCACATAATATTGCAGATAATTAAAAATCTGATAACTTATTTAGTGACAGGGATAATACTGAGCATAGAAAATGGTACAGATAAATCATTCTCATGTTACAGATCAAAATATAGAAGGCAATTGAATAGCTTTTATTACTATGTGAAGATGACTTTGCTTGACTCCTCTGAATATATATATATATACACTTGTATATGTATAGTGCAATTTACAAGCAATGTAATAAAAAAAAGGTTTCTAACAAATTAATACCTGGGTACTGAATAACTAAAACTAAAGATACCTAAATATGTAAACTGTCTAGATAATTCAGGATATGTGTGATGAAACAGAACATTTAATTAGTATCAAAGAACAGAAAGTTCCTCAGTTCTAAAGCATACATCTCAATATTTAAATAAAGAAAAAAAACCAGCGTTACAATATAGAATTCCCTGGGCCTGACAATATAGAATTTCCTGGGAATAAAAATAATTAGAATATTTGCTAATTAAAGATAACTGAAGACCACTGAGGTGTGGTCTAATTTTGATCTGTTTATGAGGAAAATTCAAGGTAATTAAATTTCTATTACTTAAGTGTTTCTCATTCCCTCTGCCCCCATCACAGCTGGTTTCTATTTCAGATCTGTGAGTTCTCTGAGAACAGACTCGTGTACTTTGGCATGATTTCTTTTCCCCTGATTCCATGGCGTTGGATCATTGAAAGTATGCAGTGTGCAGACTCCCCTTGGTGCTTAAACTACTCAGCAAAGCAAAAACGTCAATTCCACAATGGCAAAATTCATCAAACCTTCTCTTAATCTGCTATTTAATAAACTCTCAGAGGGGCTTCCTGCTTTTGACACCTTACTCTCAGCTCATATTCAAATTCCCAAACCAAACTGACATTCTGTAAGGACAAACACCCTGCCACAGCCTGGAATAGCTGTGTTAATAGAGCTCTAGTTCTGTTATCTAGTTCTGTGCTAATAAACTCTCTGAGTATCCTCCTCATGGCACCAGGTTTCTAAGTTGTGTCCTGTGAGTCCAAATGAGGAAAGAATTCAAACTAAAGACCCATGCATTGTTAAATGCATGTTATTAAAGAGCCAGCAGACAGGCCACCCTTCTTTCCAAGTCACATCCTGCAGGCTTCCCATGGTTTCCACCTTGAAACTCCTGCCAGGTTTGTTCCTCTCCAGGGTACAGCTATGCACTCTGTGTGAACATAAAGTTAAATCAGGCACTTCACATTTCACTGTCATTCGACATGGAAGCAATTTTAACTGATCATTACTCTTATATTGCACTCAGCTCATACGTCTGCTTATGCTATCAACTTTTATCAAATTCTCTAAAATATCTGATTCATCCAGAAAAGATACACTTACTGTTTTGTGTCTTCGTTGAGGTAGATGGACACTTTCAGTCTCGGTTTTGTCATTGTTCCAGAACTTTTCTGCCTCCATCCCTCCTCTTATCTCCAGTTTAGAGCTGGGTAGGACAGGCAGCAGCAGCCCTGGACTCTTGGCTTTTTTACAGTGTCCTGCACTGCACACCAGGGCCAGCCACAGCCACAGCCACCCACCTGGGTTAATGTCCTGGGGTGGCTGACAAACCTCTGACAATTAATTAACAACCTCCAGCACAGCCAAGTGCCACTGACAAAATCTATGGATCTTGCTCATAGTCCAAAGTATGTTTTCACAGAAAAAATACCTTGCACAAAACCCTGAACTGCCATTAATACAGTCTATTT
This sequence comes from Buphagus erythrorhynchus, assembly GCA_013400855.1. NCBI lineage: Eukaryota > Metazoa > Chordata > Aves > Passeriformes > Sturnidae > Buphagus > Buphagus erythrorhynchus. The sequence goes on along the minus strand of VZTT01032744.1, from coordinate 204,844 downwards.
GCCTTCATTTATCTTCACCTTTAATACAGAGCAAGTTTCTGCCAGTCAACTTAAAAACAGCAAAGTCTAATTGCAATTTAACAACAAGGCTTTTTATTTCAAAAATATGTTATGTAGATAAGGAATACTTGAAAGCTTAATGACTTCTTACTAGATCAATGATAACACATAATGGTGTTTGCCTTTTTAAGGGGAAAAACAAAGGTTTTTAGGCTCCAGTCTCATTTCCTTTGAATAATTTTTCAAAAAATTCAAAAAAAAGGTAGAAAGGCTTTATTTAGTTTTAACAAGGTCGACAGACCAAAGGAAAAATGAAAATTAAAAGAAACAGCTGGTACAAGAGTGGGGGAGAAAGCAAACCAAAAAGCAATGTATGCTTCAGAGTCATAGGATTTTTTTACTATTTGAAACCTCAACATTATCAAACACTTTGCTCAAAAATCATTTCTGTTTTAAAATTCAATGTTCACTTCCCCTCAATGGAGTCTGAATTAATAAGACTGTCTGAATAAGCTCAGATACTGCTTCTACTGACCATCCCAACACACCCTGAGGCCACTACCACCACCTGCAGCTGCTGCCAGGGGCTGGCTGAGCTGGACTTCTCATTTCCAATTTTGCCACCATTTCAGCACATGAGGAATTAATAATATGACACTTCTCAAACAAGTGACAAATTCTGAAACAAGAAGGTCAGATGATATCAGAACCATCTCAGTATCAAAATAAGATTTATTTCCATGCAGATTTTTATGATAGCTGTCTTTATTTCTTAAGGGAATTGTCCTAGCTTGACTGAAATGACACTCTGAAATATTCAGCAAAAGTGAATGTGACCAGTTCTTGTACTGGTGGGTCACCCCTGTCAGACTGTCTTGATAAATAGAAAAGTCTGTCAGCACACAGCAGAGAAGATTTCTTTCAAACTGAGCACACCCCAGAGAATACTTTTTGTCTGAAAGATACTGATGTGTAAGTTATCTTCTTCATTAGCAATACAGAAAATTTTACTGGGAATTGCAGGAAGAAAAAAAATTAAGAGTATTACATTTTATGTGGCCATCAAGTCTGGCACATACTCTCAGAATTATACCAAAATATCACATCAATTAAACACAGAAGTGTTTCCTTCAGCTGTAGCCATTATTCTAACTCCTTGGGCAAGCTCAAGAAAATGTTTCTCATAAGGATTTGTCACATTTTCAGAAGTGTGCACAGATGGACAACATTCAAATTTTAAATTGTTGCAGGTAAAACCTTTTTTTAAAGGCCTGAAAATACAGCTTAGTAAAACTTACATATTTTCTGTACTTTTTTCTCCCAAATATTACAATACTCAGAAATTCTATTAAAATCAACGCATTAAGGAATTTTAAGAGTCTCAATTCAGAATTAGTGTTGACCCCTACTTTTCGTGGCTTACTCCTACTCATTTTAGTTCAGAAATGGAGAGAGGATGTAAGAAAATACCATAATCAAAGATACATTGAAAGAAGTAAAATTCTACTGAATTTCAATGGGTTATGTTGGGGTTTTAATTCAAAAAACTAAACACTATCTTGTGGTAACTTTTTCCCTCAAGTTTGAACCTTGTAAGGGGGGCAATTTTTTCAGTATATTATAGGATGAAAAAGAGTAGGAACTGGAAGTTATTCCACATTTTTGATTCTTAGAGCTCACCAATGGTCAAAAAGTGAGACAGACTGGAATGAAAATTAGGATTTTGAGTCTTTACCACTACATTGTCTATGTCTGTGCATAAAGGTCAGTGCATTATAACACCCCATAGTAAGAGATTACTGCAGCAGTATCAACAGGCTGCACTTTTAGCACTTTGACTCTAAAACATGTATGTTGGCAAACCAGGAAGAAACCAATGAAGATGGCTTTTCCCTCTGAGCTTGAATGCCAGACTGCTGCTTCAAAACTTGGATTATAAAGCCATCTCTTAGGTCCAGAGGGGAAATACTGGATTAGCTATTTTGAGCTCTTAAAAAGGCACAGTGAGGCATGCACCAAGGGCAGGGCTTGGCCTTGGGGTTTATTTCATACAGTTTTTGGTGTTTTATCAGGAGACCACAGCTTTGTGACTCCATAACCACATCAGGTTACACTCTCCAACTGTCTGGACTTCCCATGGAAAGAGCAATAATAATATTGATATATCTAATAATACACACACACACACACACATATATAGATATATAATAATACACCAATCAAATCCACAGACACTTTGGCAGAATGCTTGGAGGAAAAGACATCTTTGTGGTCATCACTCCTCCTTCAGATGTCACTGGAGTAACCATGCAATTTATAAGGCTTGAGTTTAACAACTGGCAAGTGTTCTGTGTTACTGCTGTTTTATCACTTTGCTGAAATTGTTTTAATAACAGTCTCTATAAATTTATTATAGAAGTCATCTAGCAAGGTTTTCATTTTCACTAGACATGCTAGCTCTAAAGCCATGAGACTATCAGACTTTTTGTTCAAAAAGCCTGCACAGAAACAAGATTACAAATATCAAAATAATTGAATTTACTCAGGTTAGTGTAATAATAAAGTTTTCTGCTTTATGTAAATTCCTATAAAAGCCAGACAGACCAAGTAATCACTGATGATATTGCCAAACACTGGCACAGATGCAGTGTCATATTAATAAAGCATTTCTGAATTGCTTCATTTTGCAAAGAACATAAGTGGAGCATGGATGAAATAGATATCAGCATTCACCAAACTGGAATACTTAATCCCATTTAAAAAAATCACACTGCTAATTCACTTTTCCATCTAAATAAGCAGAGAAGCTAAATACAAACAAGATTCACTGTACATTAAAAAAATGCACTTTAAACCACTAATTCATATCAATCAATTTCAGCCAAGGATAAGGGGTTTTCAGAGTCTATCTGATTTTAGCTGAGAGCAGACCTGCTGATTCAGAGGCAGTTGTTCTCAGGATTATCTCTGATTATTATGGATCCACCAAAAACACACGTGGACTGGAACTCAGAGAAATTAATTAATATGAGTGAAACTGAACCAGCAGTTGCTGAATGAAATTCTGTCAAAATATCCTCCCAGGGAATGTCTTTGTAAAGTATTAATAGAGTGTGCCCACTGTGGCAATAAAATATGAACTTATCCCAGAGGAATATGAAAAGGGGCATCTTCCCATTAGAGGGCAAAGACAGCCTTTTTTTCTGTCTGTTTAGCTCCAGTGAAATTGCATCCAGTGGTGAGATCCCAGCCACCAGATTGTTATGTGGGAATATTAGTGGCAGCCATTGTTTGCAAGAAATCTTTAAATATAATGAAGCAATAATACAAACAGGGAGGAAGGGAGAGTTTCAGAGCAGCCTTGTGTGTGTACTTGTTATTCTTGCCACTTGCTGTGAATATCACTGGGAAAGGTCACTTGGATTTAGCAGTTCACAGCATCATGAACTGCTGGCTCAGATAAAGGCATTAGACTGTGGAAGATGATAATATGTTCTTCCTTCTCTAAGATATTAATCTAAGCTACACCTCTTGATCTCTAGACAAGAATTTTAATTTGCCCAGCAAGGATAACACTGAACACCATCAAAATATTTTCTTTTGATAGTGGAGCACTGTCACAGAAATGCCTTTTAATGACCCATTTAAATCCTACTGTTTACAGCAGATTAGTGCAGCCAGGTCTAAAGACACTCACTACCCCATAGTTGTGTGGATGCTACCAAAAATCACCTCCACAGAACTATGTCTGGCAGAGACCTGCAGGCTGCTCATTAACTTTTCTTGACTATGAAAAAGCATCACAAAATTTTCATGACTCACATCACTTGAAGAATTGATGTGATGGATAAACAAATTGCTGGATTTCAGCTTGTTTTCCCTATGTCCTCTATTGTTGTTCTTGAAATAACTCATTTTAATACCAACTGCAAGGAGATGATGGTAACATCCCTAAAGAGTGGGGAAATGCAGCACTGGCCTGCCTGTGGGCATGACTTGGGGAAAGAAGTTTCACTTCTGCCACAGCTCCTCTGTACACATACTGAAATTCATGATTTAACAATAGACAAGCTTCCTAGATTTCCATAATGATTTCTGAAACTGAGGCTCAGGTCATTCCTATATCCTTTAGAAATGTAAATTGAACTGTATATTAAAATTACTTTTTGTTTCTTGTATATTAGCTGCAAAGTAAAATATATTTTAATTCAATATATTTTACATATGCATCAACATTCAAAATTTGTGAAAGAGGGATTGAGGGTTTGATAGATCCTTGACAAGACTAAGCCAAGATTTCAGTGTACATTAATCACCCCAGTTAACACTTTTCCTACCAGCTGTAATATTTTCCATGCTCTCAAAAAAACATACTTCAGGAACAGCAAAATTAAATGGGGTTGTGTGGAAGCACGATCCTTAAATTTTAAAAACAAAAACACGAAACCCCAACAAACAAAGAAACAAAAACCAAAACAAAAAATAAAGACAACACCTTAAAAAATTTATTATGATTTTTCTGGCCTTACTGCTTTTAGATTTAGATGATTATTCCATCAATATTTCTCAAGTGAAGATCCAAGAAAGAAATAAAATTAAAGACCTATAGCAAAGCTGCCTTCTGCTCACCATGTGTGAATTTTTCAACATATTAAGAACTATCAAAATGTGTTTTAACTATTCTTCACTTTTTTCCCAAATCAAGAATAAATAATGAGAAACATTTTGAATTTTTCCCTTTAATCACTGAAAAATCAGTCAAAAGCTCTAACACTATTTAGTATCTGGCTGTAACAGTAATTAGCATCTCAAGCAATACCAAATGCAATTAAAATGTGCTTCTAAGCATTCACATCATGTAAAGTAATTTCTTTTGTATCTTTATGTTCTAATAGGAAAGAAGAAAAATATTTCTGTGCCAAAAAGTACCAGAGGAAAAGCAAATTACAGCAAAGCTGTATAAATGAGCAACTTTGAAATGTGTTTTAGCATTTCTAGATTAACTTCTTTGAGCAAGGTCTAGTTACCAATTGCAAGGTCAAATTGGTTTTTGTTTAGAACATACCACGTTTGATAAGTACCACTTCAATGAAATGTCAACCAGCCAGAACTAGTTTAAAGAATGGCTATCATGATTTCCAAGAATATTATAGAAACTATTCCCTGGGATTTTTTGATATCAGAGAGATGGCTGAAATGGAAGCATTGCATGGCCTTTTTTGAACAAGTATTTGCAGCAAGAGCCCTGATCATGATTAATATAAGAACATTTGCTCGACTTAAAATCCATATAACAGGAAACAGAAACATCAGAAGCTTTCCAGGATTCCCAGTCAAACAGCAACAATGGTCAGCAGCAGGAAGATTTATCTGTTTACACTGGGCAAATTTGAGCAATGGATTGTTAAAAGTTAAAATACTTAGAATGCACTCAGAGTAAAAAGCCAAATTTGACAACTGTATCCCTGTTCCCACCAGTATTTAAGTACTTACAGACATCTGGGAAATCTTTTTGAAGCAGAGTCATTTCTCACTGCATTTCCAGGGCTTACATGCACATCCCAGACAAACTTTATCATCACTAACCTTGAAGAAAATAAAAGAATTAATTTGATGACATTATTAAATCATTTAGGACCATATTTCTAGAAGTACTGCAGTGCCTTAAAATTTGATTGTCTGTGGAGAAAAGAAACATAACAAACACCCCAAAAAGCAGCTGACAGGCCAATACAAAAAAGCTTTGGAAGTGATGAGTATTCAAATTAGAACCACTACCCAAATATCATGTGGCTCTGAACAGCAGAAGCAGCTTTCAGAAATGCTTGTGTGAATCCTGGATTTAGATAAGAGCAGTTTGTGATTTCACAGAACTCATGACACTTAAGGTAAAGACTTATTGAATAACCCACAACATTTAATAAAAGCTGCTGAGAGGCATGTTTTCAAATCAGCAGTGAATTTGACATTTACCATATGTTCACACATGGCTTTCTTCCCTATTTGAACAGTATAAAAACTTCCCATTAAACTTCACTAATTAAATTAAAATAATGACGAACAGGATGAAAAGCTGACAGTTTTCATAAGACCAAACCAGGCTAAGTACTTATCTTAAATCCTAATAGCACCATCTGATGGAGGATCACCACAACACTACAGCAGACATTCAAAGTATGCTAGACATTAACTTGAAAATGTTTTAATATATTTATTTTGTGTATTAAACTGTAAACATAAGTATACAGAATAGTAGTGATCTGCTAAATAAACCTAAAGCAGATTATGACATTTTAAGTCAAGAAAAGTTTTGATTTAGTAGGAAGCAAATCCAGTTTGAGGTTAAGCTGAACAGAAGAAAAGCAATTTCTTTCCAGACACCTCTTTTATAAGTCTGGACAATAAATTTAAACACATCTGGTATCCAAATCAAGTCTTTATTGCCCTTAAGCACACAGGTTGCCCACACAGGATAAAGTATAAGTGCAGAATAAACATTTGTGGTCCCTTAGAGGATACCAAGTAGAGCAATATTTTTAATATGTGATTCACTAAATACCAGAATGGGGTAAAAGAAGAACACAGGCATCACAAGGGCAACTGGAGGAGAAATCTGAGGGTCAGAGAGCAGCATGCAAGACACACCAAATATCTAATCAGGAGGATGTTAAACAACAATTAATTATATGAATATAAGTAACTATACATTTAATTCAGTTGGGATTACAGTTCCAGATAAAGAGAATTTACTCTATTTTGCTGGATCAGATGGGTCTCCAACTCAAAGGCTTCTCATCCCAGCTCAGCCAGGAAGAGTAAATTCACACAGAACTTCCCTTTGGCAGCCCTAAGTGCCTGCAGTTTGGACATTGTCTCTGTTGCCAGGTTTGTTATTTAATCCTTAAATACCTCCATACATGTGGAGAACTTGGCCCAATCCTTCAATTTTTCTACTTTCTGCCATGCCTGGGCAGTCTCCTTCAATCCATTCCCTCTGCCAGATCTGAAGAGATTCCAGATATGATCCCTTTTTATTTTAACTCAAATTTTCCCCCTCCCATTCTCTAAAAGGTCAAGAATCTAAAAAGTTACTTTAACTTTGAAGATGCACAACTTCAATACACTTTTCCCCTTTACTGTAGTGCAACCCCAAGAGTAAAACTGTGAGTCCAAGCCATCTGCTCCACCATCAACACTGAAAACCAAGGATCTGCACAGGACCTCATTAACACAATGCTGTTAATCATCAGAGCAGTACTAAATAACAGCAAAAGGGGGAACCAAAAAAACGGTGACAGGTGCTTTACACAGACCAGACAGTGGGAAATGTAGAGGAACCTAGAAGAAAATAAGTTAATTAACTGCTCCTACACAGTCAGATAAAACCACATGCATCACCACACAAGGGTTCTATTGCTGCTTTGCAGAAATAGCTAATATGAAGTATTTTGATCTGTTGACTTCTGTGATTAGGAATACCTTTAGTTCCTGGCATATACCCTGAATACAAGAAACCTACATCATCCGAGGAAATCCTGATATTGTTATTGTTCTGCTTTAAATCAAACAAACACAAGTGTCCACAGAGATTGTGAGGCAGCCCAAAGGGCTGGATGAATACAGGCTATTTAGGAAGGACAGGCTGGGAAGGCAAGGAAGGAAACCGTCCTGTGTATGGGATAGCAGCTGGATGGGGTGGGACAGCGGCTGGATGGGGTGGGACAGAGGCTGGGAGGGGTGGGACAGCAGCTGGATGGGGCGGGACAGCAGCTGGATTGGGTGGGAGAGCAGCTGGATGGGGTGGGACAGCAGCTGGATTGGGTGAAGCTCTGCTGGGGAAGGGGACGAGCCAGGGAGAGCTCCCAGGTCAGGGGAAGAGCACCATGGCACAAATGGGGGGTGTCTGCTGCCCACAGCCTCCAGCAGGAGGTGACTCCTTCTTCAGACAGCTGAAAGGAGCCCCACGTTTGCAGATCTTGGCTCCCCCTGGATACCTCATCCACCCCTGGATCTGCTGGAAAGGCAGCAGCAATGCAGGAGGTGCCCCACACCAGGGATGTGTTGAGGATAACTTCCTAACACATCCCACCAAGGCAGCAGGTGCAGGCTCTCTGCTGGACCTGGCATTTGCAAAGATCTGACTGGGGATCTGAGTGTAAATAAAATTTGAAACAGGGCCCCAGAGATGCTGCAGAATATCTGACCCTGGAGAAACTCAAACCTGACTGGACAGGGCCCTGAGCAATTTGATCTAATTAATCTATCTTTGAAAAGTGGTTTGGATTAGAAGACATCAAGAGGTACATTTCAACCAGTGCTGATCTTGTTTTTCAGATGAATCTATTTTTAGAAAGGCTTTCCATAGGCATTTTGTTTTTCAGTGAAGTAAAAGTCTCCTAAGACATGTTTTAAGGAAAAAAAATACCAGCAGGTTTTTGTTAGAATTATTTCTCTGAATCTCAGGATAGACAACAAAACAAACAAGCAAGTTTCTTCCCAGTTGTACCTTTCTGAAACCAAAGACACAAGACATTAAGAGGCGAGATAACTGATTGCACACTGCTGGCTTCAGAGCGTTGTGGAAATAAATAACAGACACGAGAGTGAATTCTGAAGCAAAAGACAAACATAAGTAAAAATAATGGAGAGAAAGAAAAGGGAGAACAGAACACAAAGACTGGAGCCATTCTAGTAATGCCTGTTTTGAAAAGTGGAATCCTCCAGTGGAAAATAAAAGCAGCCACCAAGAACAGAGCTCGGAGCCCAGTGTGTGGCACTGAGCACACCTGCTGTTAGCCAGCTCCTCACGTCCTCTCACACAACCTTGGCAAATAAATGCTTCCTGCTTTGCATTCACAGGACAAAGGAAAATGGGACATATTTTTGGCAATAAAAATTTAAAAGGCTTGTTACAGCTTTTTTACTGCCTTTTGTATGCATTGATGTTTATGCTTCATTACTTTAATTTTTGGGTTTTTACTACTGTTAGTGCCCTAAAGTTAAGGTGGTAAAATACAAGCTTTTAAAACAAGCAGATGCTTCCTTATGGTGGAAAAAGACTGAAGCTATGCTTTATGCCAAGAATAAATTTTAACTTTTAATAGCTTTCAGAAAAAAACGTCTATTTTTTGAAGCAGGTATAAAATACATGAATTATTTAAGATCTGCAATTCATTTATGAGAATGGAAATCCTTTCCAGACTTGGTATTAGCATGGTCACTAATGCATCAATAAGAGCATGAACAGGTCAAAATCATCCTTGTCATGAGTCTATTGACTTTATTGAAGTTCTGTAGAAAAGAGTATTAATTACCTGAACAGTGCAATAACTTAACATTTTCACTTTGTTTTCTTTACACAGAATACAATATATTTTAAATACACAAAAATATTGAAACTAAAAATAAAACCAAAACAAAAAAAAAGAAGAAAAAAGAAAAATAAAAACTGCATTGTTCTATAAGTTAAAAAATATTTTCACCTTTTAGCAATTTTTCAGTTGTGGAGGAGATTTAAGTACATCACAAGCACTGCTTGTTCCTGTTGTCAGGTTCTCCTTTTGGCAATGCTGCAAATATTAATACTATCTTTGCATAAATTAGTTCTTAGTTTATTTATTTATTTATTACACGTCATGCTCTGGTAAAATGTTGTTTTTAACAGATATTATGAAAAATTCACTACTGAAGAATATTAAGAAATTACAAAACTATAAAACTGTTTATTCTCTGATCATTATTTTTAAAAATTATTACTTACCTGCTTCCAAAAGCCATGTGACACTGGACAAACAAGATTTACTGACTATGAATATATAAAATGTAAAATAACTGTTTTGGATAACTTTTAATTTGTTTATTCTGCAATTTCTAATATGTTTAAGATCAATTCTTGAAATTAATATTATCAGAGACAAAAGCCCTCGAATGGCTCTTTTTTGTTATGTGCTGAAATTAAGATAAATAAATCAATTACAATTGATTTAAATAAATTACAGTCTCTAATGAGAAACATAATTGTATTTTAAAAAATGAGTAAGATCAAAGCACAATGATATTGCAAAGCCAGAGGTGAATTTTACCCAGCATTACCTACTTCAGACAAGAGCTCTGTAGCTCAGGGCACAAAGGCTGCCTTGACTTGTTTTCAAAGAAAACATTTTATTGACTGTTTTTTTTCCCCATTATATCATTCAACTGATTTCAAGCCCACAATTTTTCTTTCATGCAGCCCAGAATGAGTTTATGAAAGATTTACAATAATGATAAAGAAGCATTTCCCTCAGAACAGAAAGCTGAAGGAACCCAAATGATGCAGAGACATGAACTTCATCTAGCAGTTTCCTTAGCTCCATAAGGCCACACAGACATCAACAAAACACAGAAATGTCAGTACAGAGCCCCAGCTCAACCATTTGGGACACTAAGCTGCTATCTGCCACTGCTCATTTATAAGAGAATTTGAATTTTTTTTTTAATTGCCTTAAAAACCATTACTGAGTAGATAATACCAAGATACATAACTTTCCCCCTGAGATTCCCTAAGACTGTGAAATGTATATATTCCTATTTAGAAAATAAATCCATAGAATGCCCATTTTGTGAAAAAAAAATTAAAATAACATGGGCATGCAGGAATTTATCATTGAAGACTGAAGTATCTTGAAAAAGTAGCCCACATCTTTTTAAAATTACCTATGTACTTTTAAAGATTCCATTTGTTTTATCCATTAGAGATGTCTGGGTGTTCAATATTCAAAAAAAAACTTCCCACAAGTCAAAATAATTAAATTCTCACATTATTTCCATAAATGTTGGTTTATTTTCATAAATTTCTACCTTGGGGCTCCCCTGACCCCATACTATAGGTTTTATATTACTTATTTGATGCACACTGGCTGATCTCTGATATACATTTATCTGCACTGCCAAGAAGTGTGAGATAACTCATCCTTCAGTAGGCATGCACTCAAACAGATGGAGCACGTTGAAATTCCAATACATCTTCAGATACTGAGGTCTTTAATTTAGTGTATTCCACAGTACAGTGACAAATAGTGAAAAAAGCATCCTAAAACCAGAATATTTTCAATTTCTTCTAGGCTGTAAATTTCATTTATTTTTTTAGAACAGATCTGTTTTCAATTTGCAGCTCAGGGGAAGACAAGGAAGCCTGCAGAATATATAACACTGTTACAGAAAAGAAATTGCTATTTATTCTTAAAACCCTTCTGCATTTTGACAAAAGACTATAAAAAAAATTGTCATCATTTTAGAATTCCTAAAAAATTTAATCTGAATTTATTAATAGATGCTGTTCTGTCTTGAGGCAGGATCTTGATTTTGAGTCAAGTAATTGTAGAAAACATTGAGGACAAGGCTATGTAAATAAGAGCATCTCACTGAAAGTGGGATGCTTCTGTCAGACACACAGAGCACTGCAGTGTGCTGAAATTTTCTCTCATCTGTCATCCTTAGACGTAAATCCAGATGGGAGTATTTCAAAAGCAAAGACAACTAGTAGGAAAATGAGATAGGAAACAAGGAGCAGATCATAATTTGAACGTTGCTATTCATGCCTTCAGCAGTTCACAAGATAAAAATGAAATGTGGATAGCTTGGTGACATGGTTCTATTTTACTTGAAAACATAGCCCTGGATCTCTCTGATTAATTTGCATGTCAGACTGCACAAACAGAAAGATGAGATTTTAAGAGGAGGAGCAACATATCCTTAACAAGCTTATACATCAACATATTTTATTTCACATGAAAGATCCTCTTTTAACTTTGACTAATTAGTACTGACAACAGCAGAGATGAACAAGGAGATTAAAGTCACCCCTTGGCACTACTTTCAAACAATGACAAGGTCAGAACTGGCATAGATTTAGGTGATACATATAAAAGAGGCTGAATCTCATTCTAACAAATTACCTCAACAATTTTTCCAATATGCAACGAAATTTCATGTGTTATGATTTCTGCACAGCATCAAGAAAATAAAGAACACTGATTATAAATTAAATCTGTTATGTCATTTACTTAAAGACTCAATGAAATGCAGAGAAATACTGTTAATGTACTACAAAATTCAGAAAATTTTCTGTTGGGCTACATAAGCTCTCAGGCATCCATTGAATCTGCAAAAAAATGAAAACAACTTCACTTGTGGTCACTTCAACCTCAGCTGCTGTACTAAAGATGAAAATAAGTACATGCTCTCAAAGCCTGTCCTTGAGATAACAGACAATAATCAAGATTTCCCTAGTCTCAGCTCTTTGGGTTTTGTTCAATCACTTGTACTATAAAAAAAATATGATTACTCCAATTGATAAAGGAGTTTCCTTTCAGAAATACCAGATGCAATCAAATCAGTTCTGGCAATCTAGCCTAATTACTCATAACTAAATTCTTTAATGGATTATCTTTCTGTAATAATTAATTTTAAGCTGGAAGAGCTATCAGCTGAAGGGAACGTTACTCTGACATGACATCCAGGTGCTGTCTTGGCCATGGCAGCAGGTGACACACAGAGCTGCATTCCCTGGGAGCTGCTGTGCCTGGAGAGAGGTGGAGAAATGGCCTCTTGGTCTGGCTTTTGGACTGCAAATAAGTTACCAACGACAAAAGTATTCTGGTGAAGTAATAGCTACACATAGCACAACAGAGCAGAACAGAAAAAAGCTAATGGTGTTCATTACTGCATCATTGCACTGTCTTCTGGCCTGAGAAGTTACCTGATGCCTAAAGCCATGCTGGATAATTTCCCTGGGGAGAGAGGAGGATTTGTCAATGAGTCTGACATTTCTTTTCTCCAGTTTTACTCATTCCAGGAAAAAAAAAGATGAAAAGATCCTAGTTCCCTGAGGAAAAAGTAGCACAATCTATTTCCCTTGCTGGCATTTTTCAAATCTGCCTGTCTCCTTCTGTCTCACTAATGGAATTACCAGTTGAAGTTTTCCAAAAACTGGTTATTAATTTTTAATGATGGCTGAAGTGAAGTATAAAAATAGCTAACAATAATACAGAGTGTGATTCTCCCACAAACAAAAAACATGACAATTAGATTTTTTATCAAATTTATAAATTAATTTGACCAAAAATAATTATTTTGAAGATATGAAGATTGAAATTCAGTTCACTCAGGATAATGCTAAATACAGCCTTTTCCAACATGATATTTTTAACCCTCACCCCAGATTCTCTCATATTTTAAGACTATTTCCTGTCCAGATCTTCCTTTGCAGTTCCTATCTGGAAGCCAGCAAACCTTCTTTCTTACTGAGTCCAAAGCACTTATATTTGGCCTTCCTTCAGAGATACTTTTTTGGTCACTGTGGTTTTATTTTGTTTTGGGATGAACCAGTGACTCACCTCAGCAGCCTTGGTGCATTTTCCAATCTGCTCTCCCTGGCTCCCAGCTCTGATCTGTGTTACCACAACAAGCAAATGCTCCACACCTTGCACTTGCAGTCTCTTCTCAGGGAAGTCTCTCACTCCTCCTGCCTTACTTTCTGCTCAATCTTTGCTTTCTGCTGGGTGATTTGTCCTAATTCTCCTATTACAACAACCATGCATCATTTTATTAGCTAGTCTCAATATGTGAACATTAGGAAATAGGCAAAGCTGAGAATGGCAATTCACAGCTTATAGTGCTGAAATCTCCAGGCTCAGAAGAGGGAATAATTAAAGACTGAATACTCCCCAGCATGACTTTAATATCCAGTTAGAAAGAGAAAGGTCTCTCCATCTTTTCCCCACAAAAAAAAAAAAAAAAAATTGTCCAGCACTGAGAGCTCTATCTGGCTAAATAAGCATCAGAAGACTCCTGCAGAAGAACCTCAGTGAAATCCTGCATTGGTGACACTCAAGGATTTATTCTTTGAGCCCATCTGATCTGAAAAACATTCCACCACACTGGGCTGATTTTTACAAAGCAGTAACACTTTTTCTATTTTCCTAGCTTGCTTTGATGACCTATTGATTTATTCACTGGTTTCCTGAAGCATCTGGGGCACGCAGATATGGCACCAAACTCTCTCATGGGGAGAGGATTAAAGCTGAAAGTTTCAAATTGATGTTTCATTCCACAAGATCTGAAAAGAACGTGCAGGTTTCCTCTGACAAAGGTATCAGTGCAGCCCAGCCAAGAGGAGCTGCAATGATGAATCTCAACAGGACTCAAGAGCCCTTTATGTGATTTTATCAGCTATCAGCTGGCTGACTCCATCTGAGGGCTGGCTATAAAGGCAGAATCTCTGTGTGATCTTGAACAGCTGCTGTTAACATGGCACAGAATGTAAGAAAATGAGTGGTAAGGAGCTCGAGACCTTTATGATCAGAATATGCACAACTAACCATATTCTGAGTGGGTCAGAGGAGCTCCCTGGAATCCTTTCAACAGGGATGTTCTCCAGGGAGGAGCAGCTCCCAGGACGAGTTCAGGGCTCCTGCAAGAGCAAACCAGGGAAAAGCTCATTAGTGAATGTTTCCAAGACATAACAGGGACTTGTGGTGACACTGTGGCCTAACACAATATAGACATAACCTACAAAATAAGGCATAACCTTGTCTCATGCATCAGGACTAACCAATGCATTAAAACTGCATCAGGTTCTGTGTTCCTAGTGCACTGAAATTCAATAAGAAAATGTAAGTAAGAGCTTCAGGAGGAAAAAAAAAATGATAACTAAATACAGGCTGGAAAAATGGGCAATATATGGGAAAGAACCCCTGTCTAGTGGATTACAAAATACAGCACAACTGTTTCAGTGCTCACAAACAATGTGACAGGAAATTACTTACAGTCAGTTAATGAGACATTTATGAAAGAATTTCACTAGAAATGCAACATGTTAAGAACATACCATACCTTTATTTTGGGGCAGTTCCTGCAGGGACTGAGAACATTCTATTATATTTTGATCATTGTTACCCTTCTCTATGCTTTTGGTCTCCCTGCTCTCTCATGGACAAGGCTAAATGGAGTTCAAGTTTTTTTCTAACCATAGAAACCTTAGTTCACCTTTCAGAGCTTGTAAAGTTATAACAGACTTTTTATAGGCTTAGTTTCTCTTCAGAGTTAATTTGATGACTTAAAAACTTTCTTCTACTTTTAATAGTAACATTCCTGAGAGTTGTTTTCTCAAAGAACATTAATTATCCCTCCCCTTTTTTTCTGTTTTCTTGCTGACAGCACCACTGTTTGGCAAGTACGAAGCCAATGTAACATGTAGCAAATATGCATTCTAATTTTTGAGCAGATAATAAATGAACTAAATCTACCCAGAAGAAGCAGGCAATTCTCTGATACTCATATTCCATCACAGTGTGAAAGTAAATCAATCTTGCCTTGGTTTTTAAATTTTATCCATGCCTTACTGAAACTGATGTTTGCATTAACATTTGCTTTAGCTTAGTTTGCCACATCATACATTAAAAATTACTCCTGGAAGTTGAATTATACTTCACTAACCTTCCAACACTCAGTATTGGGCTCTGAAAAGCTCTGTGCAAACCCTGCTCCCTCCCCAGGCATGATCAGCCTCAAACCCAGTGCCTTGCAGTTGTACTTTGGCCCCTCTCAGCCACAGGAATTATGGATTTAATGAAGGGGTTTTTCCCAACACCTCCAATTCTACCCACACACCTTCCTCCAAATGGTAAATATCAGACACATCTGTACTTACATTAGTTTTGAGATCACTGGGATAAACACACACGCTGAAATACTAAAACCAGATGATGTTACTGGCACCCAGCAATCTCTCTGGGCCACAGCCACAAATATCTCATTTAGCACCTACAGTTTATTCATGGTAAATTTGTGGCAGTGAACTGCATTCTACCTCTAACAGAATGTACCCAGCCCCTGCCTACAGCTGCAGTTCTAAAACCTGAATCACAGATATGGTGCTGGGTCCCACAGTTTTATTCCAGGAAAAAATACCCCTGAAACCAACGGAGTTTTACCAGATAAAAAAGAGCAAATAAATACATCTGCCAGAATCTGACAATGCAGCATGTACTATCAGCTGAAAACAGTGGTGAGAGAGGAATATATGTTATTGCTTTTCAGGCTACAGGTATGAGGTTGAAAATGATAAAAAACTCCTTTCCCCTTTCCAAGAGATTATGGGAAGCATACACAGCTTGCCTTTTCCACACAGCTAACAGCTGTATTGCACACCTTTCAACCATTCAGTGGAAAAAGATAAGTTGTCAGCTTTTACTATTTACATATAAATAGATATTTTATGTCCAGATAGTGAAGTACAGGAAATCACCTCTGAAATGCCTATGATCAAGCTCCATTTCAGAATCCAACAGCCTGGTTCAGATTTTCTCTTTTCTGCTACCTGTTCAGTCAAAAGCCTCTCTTTCATGCTTCAACACTTTTCAGCTGCTCAGGCAGATCTATTTAATTTCAGAATGTGCACAACAACACAGCTTTGCTAAAACAATCTGGGTCTTGATCAAAGAACAAGTCCTAGGATGCATTATTACTTAGCAACAGGTTGAGTTTCAAGAGTGCAGTTTCAAAATTAATTCTGCTTCTCTGACTCTAAATGCTTGTGATCATGTGCAGAAAACAACTGTGCATTATTACAGCCAATGTTTGCTGCATTTCAAACTGTTCCCCTGCTCCAAGACAAGCAAGTCCTGTGTTCAGGTAACTCAGGTGACAGTAAATATTGCTTGGCTTCTGCCAGATTGAGTGCCAAAGGATAAAACCAGCATGGATCAGCATGGCTTCTGTGCCTCCTCTGAAAGCCTCATCACACCAAAGCAAAGCTTGGTGGGGTAGCACAGAGGGTGGGTGCACTGTGCATGCCCTGCTCTTTTCCAGAATCACTGAGCTACTGGAATTTATGCCCTTATGTGCTAAGATAACTCAAGGCCATCATGTCCTTTAAGTTTCGTCACTGAACTTTATAATTTCTGAATTATACACAAACCCCCAAACTGTTCTCAGGGCTAAGATTACTCTGTTCAGACTCTGAAGCCATTGCTATTTCAGCACAGTTTTGTGTTGAAGCAGCAGTTGATGCTGTCCCTGACACCACAGAGGACTGTGATTAGCACAGATATTGTTATTAATTGCTTTGGTAAGCAATTTGTATACAATAAATTAAAATGGAGGTCCAGCTTGGCAGTGCTAAACCAGAAACTCAGTAACTCATACCTTACCTTTACTAACCAAACAGTCCCTCCTTTCATGAGTCAATAAAATGATAAAAGATTAATTGTGAAAAATACACACGTCATTTTATTTCCTACCATAAAATGATAAAACTCTCATTTACAGCTTGTCAGAAGGAAAGTTTGTAACAAGTGGATGTGATGTTAAATCCACATGTAAGATAACCTAACCTTTCCTGTCACTCAAAAAATGTTGTTTATTATTAGATGTGATGCCACATCCAAGAATATAATCAGTTTGACTGATAGTTCCAATTGTGAAAGTTGAACAGAAGCATTTAAAATAGACCTTAGTCCTCACTGTAATTCTCATATATTGATGTAAAAAGGAAAAAAAAATCCATCAATTCAGTAATAGTATAGTCCTGGTGTTAAACAATTCCAGATGCCCAGAAGAACTACTGCAATGGATGCCTTTGTTTCACCCACTGAATTTCCTAAATTTACACAAAGCAAGAATCATAAATACAAAAAATACCTTCAATCTCTGCTGGGCAATAGATATTTTAAGCCAGATCAAAAAATATGGGTACAGATAGTGCTTAAGCTTGATAGACCACCTTACTGGTGGTCACTGCTGTGGATTTCATGACTGGTTCATATTCACATCTCACCCTGCTGTGGGAGACTGTATTTTATTTGAACATGAGATTCCAGCGAGGCATTGTGATCATGCAATACAGAAATCCATTCTTCCACCCCTTGCTGGCATGAACTGGCTTCACTGAAGCAAATCAACAAAAGCAAATGGAAAGGAGAAGATCTTTTTAAAAATAGATGATTCTGATTTTCTTGCTCACCCCAGAACTCCTGTAGGGGAGAAGGAGCAGAGCTACACTCTTGGCAGAGAAGTTCAGACAAAGGGAAAAAGGTGAACCATGAATGCAGGGATGTCCCTGTATTTACAGCCAGAGCACAGCCCTCACATATACACACACACCCACTGCAACAAACTGCCTGCCTGTCCCCACAATACACACTTTATCTCTTCATCCACAATTCAATGAAAAGTTTTTGCCACTACAGATCACTTTCTGATGGTTCAGCTCTTGTCTGAAGTGCTGTATCACATCTCCCAGGGTGGCTGCAGTAACACATGCAGTGCACACAGTGAATCTGCAGGCTTGCAGGGTGTGGATGTCCCCTGTGCACAGCACACTCCCTGTGCCAGGACAGGGAATGCAGCCCCAGCTGGGTGCTGGCACACAGGGAGCTCAGCTGGGCTCGGTTCTGCTGCACAGAGCTGGGGCAGCTCTCTGTTCAGGGCTGTGTGAGCTGGACACACACACAGAATGTGTATTCTGTATTGTGGGTCTGGGGCTAGAACATGCCAGGAGGAATGGGACAGGTGGTACCTATTTCAGATTGCACAGTGAAGGTTTTGCTAATAGTGCTTCCATAGGTTTCAGATTTGCTGCTTGGCTGCACGCTCTGTAAAGGATTCTCTCACTCAGCATCTGGCTGAAGGTCCCAGCCCCTCTCCTGGCCCTGCTCTAGCAAACACTGTTTAATGCTTTTATTATGTCCCCTTAAGGATGGCATAACTTAAACTGAAAATAATTTATACTTTTTATTTCTCCAAATCAGATTTACATTTACATGCTAAATGAAATATTTTTAGCCTAAAAAAACAACTATCTGACCTTGGAGAATGGACCTGACTGTTCCCCAACACACTCACTGTCCCCCCCCAGTACTCCTCTGCTTGGGTACAGCAATAGTGAGAGACAGAAGGAATGATAAGATGCCACAGTAAATATAGCTACTAATGGTATAAACAAAACAACAAAAAAAAAATCAGATCTGAAAGACGTAATTGTTATGAATATATATTAAAAGATACAGCAGTGATATCAATTATTTGGACATTTTTGGAGAAAAACAACTTGAAATTCATCTTCCAAGCTGCACATCATACATATTAACAAAGAGAAATTTGGAACTAATCTGAATAATTTGCTTTTTTGCTTTAAGAATCTTTCTGACATGTAAAGATTGCAATAAGAAAAACACTAACAAGCTCCTTTCTGCCTAATCATTCAAAACAGGAGACATTTGCAGCAGAACATTCAGTGTCTTTTGTGGTTAAGAACATCCATTTTAATAACTTCTTTTCCCCTGATTATTTTATGCATATATGGATACAATACCTACTTGCTTTTATAAACTTCCTTTATGCAAAATCTTCTGGGAGAAAACCAGTAAGACAGAGTGGAATTAAACACCTATCCCACTGCATTTCTACTTCTTTTGGAAAAACAAAAAGCTGCAAACTCACCCCAAGATAGCCCTTGTGAAAGCATGTATCAGGCATAGCTTCTTTCATATATACATATACACACAGAACCACATAGAAGCTTGTATCTCAAAATCCATTTACTTCAATTCTTTGCTATAGAAATTTTGCATAAATACACTCGTGAGACCCCAGCATAAACTATTCCTCTATCTGAGGCAACTTTTAACTTCCACAAAGAAGTAAAACATTTGAAACACAGATTATACAGCTTTTGACCTATTTCTAAAAAAAGGTGTTCCCACACCTAATTAGATTCTCAAAATACACAGCTAACAACAAATTTTAAAAACATAACAGCACAGTAACTTCTGCCTTGCTTTCAGAAATACAGTAGAGAAAGGTAAAATGCAGACTTGGAACCAGAAATTACTGCAGTAACACATCCTCAGACACATGCAGTGCATGAAACATTGAGAAGATCCATGAAACAAAGACAAGAGCTACTAAATAGAAGATAAAGGAACCACTTTTCTAGAACAAAATAGAAGATAAACTTTCAGAATTGAAAAGGATGCCTGAATCACGGCATGGTTGCAACTCAGTATTCCAACTTACTCAGGACCAGGTCTAATTTAAAACTGAGCTGTATTTGCCATAGAGCCAGACCACATTTCTGCACAACCTGGAGCATGAATGTAGAATTGTCAGGCAGCCACCACCATTTTCTCAATTCAGACATAATTTGTAGCAGAATTTCAAATAGACAGCAACTTCTAGATGGCGACTGACTAAAACATGAGACATTTTTCATTTAGAAGAAGTTTCCAAAAGCTGCTAAGAGCCCTCAACCCTAAGCAGAAGAGGGCTAAAGTCAAGCCTAACAACTTCTGCAATTCTCATCAAGAAAAAGGAAATAATTCTTTTTTCTATTTGCCTTATATTCCAGTGTGGGTATTATACAGTTTCCACAACATTGGACAGGATCAGCAGCATTAAAAGAAGAAAAAAGGAACAACAGCATAGTCATTTAGTTCTAGTCAATACTTCCTGAGGAATTCTGGCAGTAAAGACCAGCAATGGTTCAATGGTAACTCCTCTGAGCTTTGCCTTCCATCTTTTCAACTGCAAAGTATAAAACTGGCTCTTCAGATTTTTCTGGCCACAATAAAACTTCAACATATGCTTGCCTGCTATGGGTATATGCAGATATCTAAGCACCTGGAGATATTAAAACCATAAGACTCAAAACTTCATCACAAAGTTGTGTATGTTATGGCAAAAAAATGAAAAGCTAAATGAAAAATAATCTGAAATAACAACATGAGACTTTGAATTTCAGCAACTAAATTCCACTGTGTATTGTAGGAGAGTTTTATGGGATACTGAAAACAGAATAAGAGGGCACACAATTTAGGAACTTTAAATAAACTACAGCAAAGAGCAACAACAAATGCCAGATATATAAACCCAAGTTCTTGTTCTGCCCCACAGACCTTTATCCATTGATAAAGCAAGTTAACTTAGTTGCTTTGCATCTCTGTATTGGAGTGAAGTGCTATTCCTCATCACACAGGAAAAATGAGATGCTTTGGTTTCACACTAATGGAGACAGACCAAAAAAAAAACATATTGGACAGTTTTAGGCCTTTAGCTTGACATGAAGAAAACAAACAAGAATCAAACTTCGTAATGTTTTAATGCTGGCAATATTGTTCTTCAAGCAGTTACCACTTTTTGCAGAGGTAAGACTTAATTTTATCTTCATTTACATTTGAGGCTCTTGCAAAGACCAAGACATAAACCAGAAATGAGAAAGGAGGAAAGGCTGAGTAAGGTCCTGGCTGAGCACTGTAAGCAGTGCCAGTGTTCTGGCAATGGCTCTAAAACCCTTCTGCTTTTGTGGAACTTCCATCCTCTCAAACATAAATTCATGTTTCCTAAGGCACTAATCTCTCTTAGCTGACCATATAACTTGATCACTGAAGCCCTGCCAAACATGCAAGCACATAATCATATTGAAGTCCATCATTTTATTTTGAAATATCTTTCATCTCTTTATGTTCAAAATTACACATTTAAGATTTTTCCAGTGTCTAAAAATTTGCTTTTGATATTACATTATTTTACCACAATTTATTCTACCAGCAATTTACCACATTATATAGTACCACTAAAGCACCTATGATAATACATGTGCTGTAGGCACATTTTGTAGGCACATACACATAAGTGCACAGCAGCACATCAAGTAGTTTGTATACGTGCATGGGTTTGAGCTTGGGGTTTTAGCAACTTTTCCATTTGCAGTTATTATTACTTTAAGTCTAACAGTAAGTGGAAGGAATCAGACAGAAAAGTATTCACCAGGAGATCATGATTTGACATTTCTGTAAGTACTTTGCTGAGTTTGCCAGCCTTTAGAGACTTTGGTACAGAATACAAAGCTGGATCAGTATTGAGTGAGGATGTTGGTACTCCAATCGCAGTTTATTTCAATCGATATTTCTTTTTTGAAGCCAGGGACTCTCATATAGTGCTCACCTGACAGCTTTTGATGTGAACAGCATTAATAAATGTTGACATTTGGGTTGATTACTCTCGCTCTACAAGCACAGACAAGTCAGGCACTGGCTAATCCCTTCCTTCTTTCTGCTTGTGCTGCTGCTGTTTCTGTCCCTCTTGCTCCTGCTTGGTTTTATCTGCAACTTTCAGTACCAAAAATACAAGATTAGAAAATCTGACACTTCCAAGATGTGTGGTGTTATTTAGCACCAGCAGAATCTGTGCAAACAGGGACCAGCACTAGCAGCAGTGTGTTTCTAATGTCTCTAATTCCTACAGCAGCCCCATCCTGCTCTCGTTTCAGTGCAGATAAACCTCTCACTTTTGGGGGGCATTGCTGCTTTCTCAATGATCTGCACATGTAGGAACCACCCTGTGTCCTCCTGGGAGCAGTGAGAGGAAGGAAACTGCACAGAGAGCTCACACTCAGGGTTTCAGAGCTCCACACAGCATTGAGAGCAATCCAGAGAGGTTTCCTGTGCACTGGAAGGGGTCACTGCTAGGAAAGACCCCCAGACCCCACCACTGATCCCCGGGTTTAGCTGTACAATTCATGAGTGCTCAGCACCAGCTTCTTCCCCTTGCAAAGCCAAAGACAGTTTTTAAGGGAAGACCATATAATTTATTGGACAAGATGACTTTTTTTTTCTTTAGATTATTAAACACATCAAATGCTCTCCATCTCATGACACGTATAATTCATTTCCTGTTATAATTAAAAATGCTCCATTACTATATTTTAACCTAGGAATGGATGAAAAATTTACTCAGGAAAAAAAAAGGTACCTAAAAGCCAGCAAGGCCTTGGGAAACCTCCTTTTGGAACTGGAACTCTGAAAAATGCTCATCATTAATGCTCACTAACACTGATCTTCCTCCTGTTGAGTCAAAAGCCAGAATACTATTTAGAATCCTGACTCAAATTCATTGTATGCCACAATTCCAGAAATGGATTTTGATAATTCATGGACCCTTTTTTTTTTTATTTGAGGCTATAAAATAATAATTAGGAAATAATTTTTTTAAATTCAGTATCAAGGACAACCACAATGCAACAGAGTAATCAGAATACAAAACTGAATGAGGTAGCAGATAATGCACTGGAAGGCCAACTAATTAATTTACAGGGCTTAAATAATGTTAAATATAAATATAATCTTAAATATAAGATGAATTATTGACTGCTGCCCTGGCAAAAATTATTTATAAAGTCTAGCACATATGTAAACAGCAAAATACCTTCACATATATTAAAGCAACAGCAATTGCCCATCTTTTCTTACATTACTACCAACAGCTCTTAGACTTCATCCATCAACAGAACAGATACCTGAAAGATTTTCCATGAGTAAGATTATATAAGTAAATCATAGATTTCATCAGAAATGTTATTTCAGTTAAAACACATTTTCCTTATGAAAATATATATTCTGATATTTGTATTAACATATATAAATTAATCCCTTGTAAATAATCTCCCTGAAAAGTCTGTTTGATTTATATAAAAAAAGCAAAAATTAAAGTCACAAGGCTTATGGGTTTTTGCTAAGACAGTGAAACCATCTTTACCCTGTCAGTTGAATCTTTTTTCATTTTGATAATTTTTAAGCACAATGATACTGGCTGTTCTGAACTCTCAACTGAAGCAGAGATCTTAGTAAAAGCTTCCCCTAAGAAGTTTTTAATGACATTTGAGAATTAAACAATCATTTCATACACTCCATAATCATTCATACACGATGCAGAACTTAATTATCTCGGCTGAGCAGTAGCCTTATAAATTGTAATATCAAAAGATCTGCCCTGCTATCTTAATCTATTCTTGAAATAAAAAAAAATAATTAGATATTTGCTATAGTGAATTTTTAAGATTTATCAAATTACACAATAAATTATTCAATACATCTCCCAAGATGAATTTTCATTATTGTTTGTGTCAATGCGTTATAACACATATATAAAGAAAACTTATATGTATGTATATAAAGAAAATTTTACTTTCATTGCTGCCATGAGCCCCATCATTTTACCACGATGTTCTATCAGATTTTTGTTCAATAAATATCTGGGATCTTACTGAAAGAACCAAACATTTTCCCAAGAGATGAGTGTGCAATAAAACAAAGAGTCTGTGCATTTCCCCAGAAATTCCAAGCTCCTCTCAGGTCAGCATTTCCCCCAAAAGTGTTTTTGACTTTTTCTGAGAGTCACAAACCTCCTATTTATTCAGGTTGTGCTTATTTTCTTCCCTCTTTCTTTTCTGCTTCTGTTTAATTACAGGAAGGACTATAATTATTATGATTACTATTTTTACATCAAACTTCCTATAGGAGCAGTGTAACAAATGCACTAAAATCACTCTAGAAAATAGCTAATAGAAGATTCCACTGCAATGATACTTTCTCTTTATTAAAAAAATATAAAGCACCCAACCAAAACAAAACAAAAAACTAATGCCAAAAGGGAATGCACTGAAATGAGTAATTATGAAATCACAGGGGAAAATATTCATCTTTTAAATTGTAAGCAAGTATTTCAATATATAAATGAACAGGAAAGGATAATAGTAGTGTCAAGTGCCATTCAGAGCCAGCCTTTGCTGCACTGGCAGCTGCTACAGAAAACCTGCATGGAATTATCCTGACCTGGCAGTCACTGCACATACAAAATGCCAAACTGTGCAGCACTGCCTTGAGGTGGGCAATGGGACCCAGCTGGTGATATCCTTTCCCAGACCTGACAGCACATGAAGAGGCTGTAGATCAGACAGTATTTCCCCTGTTTTTCAGCACTTCACATCATTTAGGAAAAGCAGATTTGTGCAGTAGAGAGAGGCAGCCAGAGCTTCTGGTCAGCCAGTCTGGCTTGATATCCAACAACATCCAAAACTGTGTTTGCAGTTATTCTTCCACATCCTAATATGTGATGACCCCATGACCTTCCTTTATCCCTTCTGCTCTGCACCATCTGTCTTCTCCATGTTCTTGTCACTCTCCAGCAAAGCTGGAGAGCTCAAAAGCTTCCAGGCTGAGCCAGAAACGATATCTTTGTGTTAAACTGTCCTGCAAGGAGCCATAACATCTCATCCAGTGAGTTCTGAAACCTGGTTACATTCTGTGTGAAGAAGTGCTCCTTTTATTTGTTTGGAAACCACTCCTGATAATTTAATTTTAATGGCACCAGTTGTCATATGTGAAAGACAGGGAAAAATCATTCCCTCCTCTATATTACTCATTATATCACTGGCCTTTTTCTTATCCCTCTCTGCCATTACTTTTCCAGCATTAACAGTTCTAACCTATTTTATCATGTCTCACATGGAAGACATTCTACTCCCTCATGCACTCGTATTGCTCCCCTCATACATTGCTAGTTCATTAAATACTCTTCAAATGAAGACAAGCAGCACCCAAACAAGGGAAAACTTCACACCATTACTGATATCCCCAATGTAAGATGTTAACAGAGGATCCAGTGTGACAGTTTAAATGTGCTGTAATTCATATTGTTGTCAGCTCAAAAATTGACTTTTCTATTTTTATTTCAATACAAAGAATCACAGAGAATCTTCTACTACACATAAATGTCATAAAGGGCTGTCACCACATTTGTGTGAAGCCATGATTTATTATGGTTATTGCACAGCTGCCACAGAGATGAGCTCTGTTTCACTTTTCTGCTTATCTTCACTAAGAACTGCAGGATATGAGATTCAGTAGAAACAGGCCTGAGAGAAAAGCTGGCATGAGCAAAATATCAGAAGTATGAAATCACCTTCCATCATGATGTCATAAAGGTTGCAGGAATAGTCTCTGCCTATTCCAAAAATCCCACTGGAACTGACTTCATTGCTTTGCAAAAAATTCAATTTATGCAAGCTTGATAGCATTTGCCGTGATAATTTAATTCTAATTTAAATTCAGAGCACATTTTTCTAGTGGTTTAAGAGTGCTGCAAAACTCAGATCCTCCATTCTTCTGAGAAAATTTAAACAAGTGCAGCTAGGACTCAGGATTGTCTAAGGTCATGCAAAGTTGCCTGTGGAGATTTTGACCATTAGCATCAGCAAAGAACACTGATTAAAACATACTGTCCAAATACTCAATGAACAATGTACATCCCACTGCTTCTGTGGCAGATTTATTCCCAATTAAGTATGCAAAGCTACAAAAAACTTGTTTAATACCAAAATCCAGTTCCCCCTGGATTAGTTCTGTGCCTGCCAATGTGAAAATAACAAGCCAAAGCTCACAAAGTTGCACTGGTATTAACCAGGTTTAATGAAATCATGAAGGTGACTAACCATTTATTTTAATAGGTTTATACATATATTCCCATTATATTATTAGGTTATTACACTAATTTTCCTTGTGTGCTCTTCCTTTGGAGTCCCTCTCTTTTGTAGCCATTTCTCTTAACATAAAGCAAACAAACAAATCTACCTCTTATTTTTTGAATTACATAATTTTTTTTTTGTTTGGGTTGTGTTTTTTTATGATTGACATCAAGTACATTAAAATTATAGCATGATTTTATCTACATTCTTTCCTTCTGATTTTTGGACAAAAGAATCTCTGTATTTTGCAAAAATCTGCAGGTAAAATTATAGCTTCAGGGTGAGAACAGCTCCATCCTACATTGACAAGAGGAACTAATACACAAGATTTCCTGAGGTGATGCACTTCAAAACTATCAGAAGATGACAAAACCATTAGTTGGCACCAAAGTCCTCCCAGAGTTATAGTCAATGTAATCAGGCACAAACACCTTGTATTGTTGGCTTGTCGATATCAATTCAGACCACCCACTGCTTCTCACTTATTTTTCATTATTGATTCTGCATCTTTCCTGCCCATATCATACAGCTAAATTCCTTCCAATATGACAAAGCCTTGAGGATTTATAGACATTTCTCAAATTGCTATTCTTGTTAGGGTTCCAGCCACAATTCCTATTGGAAAAATGTTATGAGAGAGATACTATCAAAGTGAACCCTGGCTACTGATGCAGAAATGAAGACAAATCATTTTTAGTTAAAATCAAAAAAGGCAGAAATAGTAGCAGAGTGAGGGTATTTACAGAGTTACAGTCATTTATCAGAAAGAAAGCTAATTAAAACCCAAAAGAGCTTTAAAAGTTTAAAAGTTTTGAAGGTCTGTAAATTATTAATTTGATAATGCAGTTAAGAATCCCTACTTATTAAAAATCTAAATGTGAGATCACCTTGGACAAAATATTTTGCTTTTTTCTCCAGACCATGCAGAATCATATGATAAACTTTACGAACTGAAATGATTTGGCATCCCAAGCCTGCTTTCTTTAATAACTGATTATCACATTCAATATAAACAAGAAGCATCAATGGACCTCCAGATATCAGACAGACACACAATGAGGGCACAGCCTCAACATTTAGATGCTCTAACAAAAGACAACAGAAAAAGAGAGGACTGCTTTAGCTTTGTCAATTTTTTAAAAACAGTTCTTACTGAAAGAAAGAAAAAAAAAATCATTTTTGCACTCTTACAAACAGTTCAAAAATTATGTCTGGTTTAACAATGGAGCTGCTCTTTGCTAAAACCAAGAGATCAGTAAAGTGGGACTAGCTTGAAAATCTACTGTGGCATGTACATTCTCAGATTTTCAAAATGTTGGCATGTGCTTGATAAGTGGTACAAGTAACAACAACAGGTTTGGGGTTTCTCACTTCTGTAAAACACCAAGAGACCTGTCTGGTGTGACCCAGTAAAGCTGAGAGTCACTGGCCCCCGTGTGTCCTGTCCCTCCATCCCTTGCCAATATTCCCTCTCCATCCTCCTTTAGGCTCCCTTCAGGCCACCCTGAGCTCAGCCCAAAGCTTCTCCTCTCCAGGTGAACAATCCCAGCTGTGCCAGCCTTTCCTCCCAGCAGAGCTGCTCCATCCTCTGCTCATCCTGGAGCCTCCTCTGGGCTCTCTGCAGCAGCTCCAGCTCCTCCCTGGGCTGGGCCAGCTCTGCAGGTGGGGTCTGACTTGGATTGCATGGAAAACACACAGAGCAGTTAATACTGCTGTGAAAGCTTTTGAGTTAATAACTCTTTTAAAGAGTCACCATTCAACCATTCCTTAGGCTGATCTACCACCAAGGAAAAAAGCATTTATATGCAATAGCAGAAGCTATCAAAGGCTGAAGTGATTCTTACTTAATTAAATTACACAGGTTCTATATAAACACTTTAGAATAGAATAGCAATATAGCAATAATCAAATAATCCCCTACTATGCTGAATAGGAGTTCATCTAGTTAGGCTGGGCAATATAGTTCATTTCCTCATCACAATTTTAAAATTAAAGATGACTGTAGTGCAGTGATTTATTCTGATCCTTATAGACATTGCAATTACTGTAATACAGAAAACAGTACTGTTAGCTGAAAATAATTCTTAATGTCTAAGTTAGTAGCATATAAGAGAGTCAAAGATAAACAGTAGCAACTAGCATTTCTCCTGTTATGTGGTAAATTTTTACATTGATTATTATGCCAATGAGACCAAATAAGGATACTTTGCACATGTAATGAAAAGAAATTAAAAACTTGACTAAAATAAATCACATTTTTAACATAGCATAGTTCTTTCAGCTGAGGCTCTGGGTGTACATTAGATAACCCTCTATGCCTTCACTCTGACATACTCTTATTTGGAACAGTTTGTAACTTTCCCATTCTGTCTATGAAAAGACATTTTAATTGAAAAATCATTTGCCCATAAAATTATCATCATCAATTTACATTCTACAAAGGGACTGCATTATGACCATAAAACAATTTGTAAGTGGATTCATTCTACCCACTAAATCACTTTACATTATTCTGTGAACAGAATGATTAAAGCAGGTTAGCATTTTGCTGGCAAAGTAATTATGTTGTTATGCATTTCAGCCACACAGATACTTGTAATAGCTAGTCCATTTATCTTGGTGACAGAACATCTATACTAAATGGGTAGAATACGTTTTATTTACTTGATGCAATTCACTTAATTCACAAAATACTTTCAAACTTAGTTTTTGTCATCAGGAAAGTTTTGTCTATTTATTTATTTGACTTTCTTTTTATTTTATTTTGCTGATCAGAATTTGTAAACAATTTTAAGAAAAAGTGAAAATAAATGTTCTCCTAGAAGTAGCTCAGCTGCACAGAAGTCACATGTTTAGTTAGGAAAAATCTGCACAGTACAACCTGCCAGAGTCTTTTCTTTGGGACTAAATTGCTGTTCCTAAAGAGTTAGGAAAGAGAAATAATTCAGTTCTGAGGGTAACAGCCACAGTCTGTCACGAATTCCAGGGAGAGGGAGAGCTCAGTGACTCTGAGCTGTGACCAGCCCCCAGCTCTGGGTGTTTGATCACCAATGTGTGTGTGGCCACTTGGCAATGTGCAAACCAGCCCAGACAGCAGCTCCAGCATCAATAAATGGCCCTGGCAGTTCTACTGTGGGAGTCCAGGACATCCCTGTGGCTGTCCTGGATCCCTCGGGACAATGGCAGGGAGCCAATGGCACCTGTGCCTTTGATCTCAGCCCATGGGAAAAGCTACCAACTCTGAGAGAAGAATTACAGACCACTAGGGTTTAAGTAGAATAGTAATGGGTTTGTTATAGGATGAGAAAAGTAGAGTTTAGGGGATTTTAGAATTAGGGTTTAAGGGACAAGATGGAGGGATTTGGGCGTGTCTTGTTCTTCTTCTTCATGTCCTCCATGTTTCACTGTGATGGTGGCACTTTTCTATTGGGTTAGAGTAGGGACTCACTGTCCAACATAGGTGATAACTATTGGTATGGGATTGTAAACACAGCACATGTAATTTGTAGTATATAATGTCAGCACCAGCCCACAGGGACACAGAACCTCGTGTCCCATCTGCTGAGAGGAGCTCGCAGGACAGAAAGAGAATGTTATAGATAAGAAGAAAATAAACAACCTTGAGAAGCACAAACTACGTCTCCTGACTCCTTCATCAAAGCTCAGGCTGGCAAGAAAGACTTTCTCCAGGTTTTGGGGTCATCTTAACCCCGAGATCAGACATTCTACATCCTCACAAATCACCAGGGACTCCCCACTGAAAGGATCTCTGGTTGTTGGATCCATTGAACCCATCATAGGTAAATTATTTATGTGGCCTGCATTGGAAAGCACGTGCAAACATGCAAGCCTGGACACTTAAATCTGACTTCCTCTGTTAGTGAGGATTTAAAGGCCATTTACAGGAATCCTACAGGTGCAAAAACAACAGGAACAAGAAACAATAGCTGACTCATATAAAGATCCATCTCTCACATATTCTTTAGCTTCAAGGCAGGAAGAGTTAAATGCATGGGTCAGGTTTCTAAATATGCTAAGAGTGTCAAACTTTTAAAGAAATAGAAAACAATATGTCAAAATCTATTTAAATATATGTGTGTGATTGTTTAGGCAGTCATGGCATTTATTTCTGCCATGATTAACTATAACTTACATTTAACAAAAAGAAAAGATCTCCACACAGACACCCTTTCATGGACTTCTGACACCAGAAGGGAGCTCTGGACTTGAGGGGAAAGAAGGAAAAAATCCCTTTCACTTCACCACAGGTTTGTTATGTCAGTCTGTGACTTCCTCTCAAGCACCAGTCAAGATTTTTCAAGATACCTCGGGCTCTTTAAAGGTTTTGCTGTTTAGCTGGGTTTAGTTTTTTGGTTTGAGGTTTTTCATAGGGTGGGTTTTGGTTTTCTTTGGGGGCATTTTTGTTTTTTTTAAGGAGTTTCAATGAAGAGCAATGCACCAATTGCTTGCTGGCCATAATGGCATATTTTTATTTGATGCTCAACCCATTGTTTTTAATCTGAGGAAAATGTGCTCACAGTAACACTATTCCTGTTAAAAGAACTCTCAGACTGGTTTCACTCCACCCCTGTGCAGACTTTATAAACTGACAGCAGCATTACTGCTCTCCAAACACACTCCATTCTCATTAAATGGCTAATCTAAAACCAATCAAGCAAAACATTGAGAAGAACTGCATCGAATACAAATCTTTTACTCCCAAGATGGAATTCAAATTAAGGTAAATCACAGTTATATCTCAGATCTCAGTGACCACCTTTCAAAAATAATTTACTACAAAAAGCAGTAGCTGGAAAAAAATCATATTTTTCCTTAGTAGCATCAGCAATCACTTACTCATGTGACTGATTAGTACACTTAAAAATTTCAACAACATTATGTAGGCAATAATCTATATGCAGTTAACACATCTCTAATAATAGTGGAAAAAACAGAGTTTATTTAAAGCAAATGTTAAGATGAATAGTTAAAATTATTTCTACTTATGTGGATATTGTCAGAAGTCAAATTTTATCTAATCCCCAGCATCTGCTTAGAAGGGTTGTAGTAATCCTCAGAAACTGGTTGAACACAAAATATGTGCATTATCTTGCACATCAGATTTGACCAGACAATCATTATGAG
The DNA here is from genome assembly GCA_013400855.1 of Buphagus erythrorhynchus. Classification (NCBI taxonomy): domain Eukaryota; kingdom Metazoa; phylum Chordata; class Aves; order Passeriformes; family Sturnidae; genus Buphagus; species Buphagus erythrorhynchus. The sequence continues at coordinate 173,358 of VZTT01032744.1, read as the reverse complement.
GTTTTCTGTTTGCCCTGCTCCTTGGTACCTGTGTGAATAGTGTCTTCCCTGACCAAATATAATACATCTCCCTAGGATCTGCACTAAAATGTGCATAAATCATCATCACTCAAAAGTTCCAGCAACATAAAGCTTGTATGCAGAGTCTGATATTTTTAATTTATTTGGGGAGGGGATAAAACAAAATAAAAATAAATAAAACTCACAAACTTTGAAAACTTAAAGATTCCACATTGAAAATAAAAGTAGATTTGAAGTTCTCTCATTCTGTTATTGAATGTTATATTCTGTTATTAGAAACTCCCTTGGATAGTTCTATATTTCTCTGTGTATTTACTGGGGCCATAAATTACATCTGTCTTCACTACTAAAGCATTTTGAAGTCCACAAGTATACACTGAATAATCAAACAGGATTTACAAAAAATAGCAAGCCATAAACTGCATAAATAAATGCCTTGGCTTTTTATAATGATAATTTTTAATTTAGAAACCTACTTTTATAGGGATCTAATTTGTAAAAACATTTCAAGGTACTTCATGGGAACAGTTAGCAGATCTATATTTGTCTTGCAAATTGACAGCTCATCATATATTCCTTTTTTATGTGTCTAATTGGCCATCTTAAATTGCATTGTGACTGCAACAAGCAGTTCCAAATATTTGTTATTATTAAATCTTCATTGCCCCTTAGCAAATTTTAGAAACATTGCAAAGAAAGACAAAATTGACAAGCAGCATTCAACAATTCTACTCAACAGATCCTCCTATGCCTTTTTAGAATGTTCTAAAAATAACACCATTATCACTTCATTTGTGAAAGCCCTAAGTTAATACATAGATACTCAGCTGATGGAAAATATCTAATCTCCCATTAAGTCAACTCAGCAAGAATAATTCACATCACTGAAAAGAAATTTAACCTACATTGTTTCAAAACAGGCTCCTGTTCTCAGTATTCTGCAAAGCAAGTGTCCTCTAACAAAATGTACTGGTGGGATACATGCATGTCTGCATGATTTCATAGGTCAGGGGAGGCAGAAATAACATCCAGGCTGCTCCAGTTGTTGCTTTGGAGGAAATGTGGTTTATGTAAATAATGAAGGAAGGGGGATAACAAGCCATGCCCTTGAACATCAAAGAAAGAAATATAAAGCAGAGCATGATCTATTTCTTTCACTTGGATGCTCAAGAACTGTGTTAAATCACATTCTTTACAAAACTGATTTGGAGACTCATTTAATCAGTTATTTAATTATGAATAAAACAAATAGTTTTTGAGCTATGAAAAGCACAAATACGCTTGGAAGCCTTAACGGGTAAATACAATTATACACTGTAATAAAACCTTGCACAGATCTTTTCAGCCAGTGGTTCAGAGCACTCAGATGTGCCTTTGGAGAAGCATAAACAATGCAAAAACCTATAATTGCAATGTCAGTCATGGTGTCCATACAGAATACCAAGTACAAAATCATATCTTGATTTATTTCCATGGGTCTTTGGCAAAACAAAACCCTCCAAAGCCAGCAGCAGAAGCACAGTGTCCTCTGCTGGGGAAACTGCCTGACATTCCTTACCTGAGCATAAGGGGGCCAGGGAAAAACATGGCTCTCCTAACCAAAACTGAGCCACTTCAATCAATCATTTGTTCCAAAAATTCCATTTTTCACAACACACATAAAAATAAGAGAGAGAAGACCAACCTGGAGATCCTGCTTCAGTGACTTCCAACAATTCCACCTTGACTGACTGATAGCTCAATAACCATTACTTATATAATTCACCATAAGTGATCTTAAAATACTTTACTTTTTCATGCATGCTGTCATTGTTAAAAATGACCAATTGAGCCATTTGTCAAAGCAAACTAAAGGGCTCCTGAGCACAAATGTTCTTAATCTTTT
>VZTT01032744.1:74662-161504 GCA_013400855.1 Buphagus erythrorhynchus | reverse complement strand
ATATAATATGATGATATAATATAATATCATATCATATCATACAATATAATTAATATAATATAATTGATATAATATAACCATGGGGAGTCCTCCCAGTGATGTAGGACCCAGAACTACCAAACCAGTCTCATGACACCTTCAAGGCACCACTTGATTGACCTCAGTGCAGCATTTTATGCTCCCTGCAGTTTCAGTCAGACAACAAACAATATTGAAATGTTTAATATTTAAATGTTACCTCGTTCTGCAGTGCTGCTGTGGTGTGTGAAGTCTCTCCTGCCTTCCTGCAGTTTGATCAGCTTCCCCCCAGCTTTAGCAGGGACTGAACAAGGCTTTACATCTTTACAAACTTTACAAGGTTTCTGCATGTCCTCTAAGTCTGTGATAGAATTTCATCTTTAGTTTTAGAATCCTTAAAGTGTAAAATTTATTTGGGAGAGTCAGCCTTCACTTTTAGCCAAACCCCACATAAAATGCAAACAAATCTCTCTGGGGTTTACATTTTACTGGAACTGGTTCTCTTCTACCAGAAAAGCCAAAGTTAAAGGAATGCTGCTCTTTGACTACAGTTCCCCATTACACATAAACAGCCTTGGCAGCTTCTGGCAGAGGTGACATTGCCACAAGAACTGTGTCATGCTCTTCACTTTGTGCCTGCACAACCACCTCTGTGTTGTGATCACATCACACCAAGGGTGTGAGACATCTGACAGCACTGTGGTTTCAATTTCTGCCCTTGGTGCTGCATCAGGATGGTTCATTTCTTACTGTGCACACCAACACAGCTGCACTTCACATGCAATGGAACCAACAGCTATGATAAATATGAGAAAAGAGACTTTACCATGATTTATTTGACTTTTGAAAGAAACTAACCCAAATAAAAAGCTATTTTAATTGAATGAAACCTACTCTGTTCCATCATCGTCTTAATTTTATATGAATTTTATTCTCCATGTCTGCAGAGCACGTTTACTCATTGAAGTGAAAAATGTGAAAACTAAGGATAATATTCCTTTCTCGTTTGGTCTGAAGTGTTCTGTCAATATTCACTTCAGCTCAGCAGCACAGCCTTGGTGGCTGTGGAACAGGAATTCTCTTTTCCCTTGGGTTTGCCAAGTACTCTTCCCTGTACAAGTGGATTTCCTCTATACATGGACTACTCCTCCCAGCTTTTAAAGACCATCACAACTTTTAAAGACCATCACAGGCTGCCCCACCCTCAGCACCCCTGAGCTGAGCCTGCACATGGGGTGTGAAATCCCAGCACCAGGCTCACAGTCCCCTTCCAGGAGTCCAGAAGGACCCCAAGGTGTCCTCCAGAAGGACCCCAAGTCCTTCTCCCAGCTTCCAAAGACAACTGTCCTAAAGAGAAACTATCAGACTTCCCCCTCACAATTCAAGGCAAAAAACCTCCCATTCTGTGTTAAAATTATCTCCAGGGTATATTTAGTTTTCCCTGTTTCTGAAATATAACACATCCTTTAGTGGATCCATGAGGATGACCACCATGCCCAGATATCTTCAGAGTTTTTCTTTAAAAAGGACAAAAATCTTTGTAGTAAAATCATTCCTGCCAGCCAAAAGAAGTTAAAATAATAATTTTTTTTTTTTTATTGGAGGGTAAGTATCGATAGGAACTGATATAACATAAATTAGGACCTATGAATAGGTATATTGTACTTTTAGAAGACTTTATAATATAAGTGTCTCTTGACTTTTTCATTGTTTGAATAAATGACTACAGGAGAAGGGTTTTTGAGAGGTTGCTGATTAAAGTGCCCTTTATTGTTAAAAGCATAATTAAGTAATACTTGAATTTATAACTCTCTTCAGGGAGTCCACACTCCTAAAGAAATTAGAAAATGGCTCAGCCAGAAAGTCATCTAGTTAATAATAGCTTTTAATTATCACAGCTAGCCTGTGTGGCATTCACATTTGCAAGGTTTCATTTTATTTAAAGAAATTAAAGGTGCAGATCAAGTCACAAAACCCTCCTTTTATGCACTGTCCAAAGTCCATTAAACAAAATATAATTTAAGAACAGCATGGAGTTATAAATAGCCTGCTGTTTGCAATAGGCTGTCAGTCTGTTCCCAATTATATATGTTTAGCTAACAGCTCTCTAATTAGCAATCGCTTCTGACTACATAGCTCCCAAAATGTTTACATTGGAAGTCACAAATTACTGTCTAATTATGTTGGCTACATTATTGTGCATAAAACATAAATAAAATATCAGCCTATGCTATAAAAACAAAATGTGCTGTCACCACTGCATGACTACAAGACATACCATTGATATTCCAAGCCTTAGAACTGCCACTGAAGTATATAATCATATGTAAGTATACACAAATATATATTTATACAGCCAAACTTATATCAGATGACAAAATCTGTATCTCATTCCCACAGATAAACCAGAGCCAGCAGATAACTGAAATTTTCTTTTCTCTCCAACTCTAGGATGTACTACAGAACTGTGAATCAAAAAATAAAAGTCAATTATCACTGTAAACCTTCTCTCGGAAAAGAAGTGGCCAACATCTAAAGTATTGGGATACTTCAAATAAATCAGCAATTTCCTCTTCATATCTGAGCTACTGTAACCCATGTGTGATTTTTTTTTTTTAATTCATGAATTATCATGAAGTGGCCTCTAAATTCTCCAATGAAAAGCACCAAGCTCCCTGTGTAACTGCTGTATCTACCCAGGACATTTTTGTCAAACATGCTGCCATGCTCATTTACACACAGTCCAGCAAACACCTCAGTGCCCATGTAACACAGTTGTTCTTTCAGCCAGGCATTGACAGCACATCCATCAGCACATACAACAGCTGGCAAATATTTTTTTTTCCTCATACCCTAAATGGTAAATTGTTGATTAATACTAAAAATATGAATTGATTTCTGATGAATAACCATAGGGCAATTGGTCTTCTCCTTAGAGAAGTCTGTGTGAGATGAACAAAAAAACCCATGAGACTTTCTAGCCTATTATTGGGAGCTGAAGCAAAGGAGGATCAGGAAACATTTTGTTCTTTCCAAGAGGATAAAAGTTGGCAGAATATTCTGGCACTATTTGACACCATCACTGAAGCTGTTTAAGGGAAAGCATGGTAAAGCTTCCATCTTGTATTTAATTGTATGGATCATCAGACTTTGGAAAAAAGCTGTGTATTTCTTTTTGTTTTCAATTAGGTTACTTTAGATGCCTAAACATTTTTTAGCCAGATCTAACACCACTGCTTGCTGACACTTTCTGGAATAAGATAGTTTTTCAGATACTTTCAGTGACAAACCCCAAATAATTTCAGTAACAGATGTATTACAGACACTTGAAAATCCCATCCTGTGTCCTTAAGGACTGATACTGAAAAGTTAAAAAGCCAACAAGGTTTGTTGTGCATAATAACAACCTCTAATAATAGCTGACCTCTGCTTTTGAATTATTCTCCCTTTAGAAAAACAAGACAAACCCAAAATAGCTGTTCTAATTTCCTCCATGGTCCTAAAATATTTTTAATATATTCTCACATCTCAATACCTTAATTATTAATTTTCCCCCAGATGACTTGTTTTGTGAGCTCTCCTCACCAGCATAAACCTTACTTACCAGACTGCAATTTTCAACTTCTATATGAGCCTTCATTTTATTAAAAATCTACTCCCTAAACACTTCCCTATCACTCAGAAAACCACCTGTCACACATGATTACATTAAATTAACTTAAAGTTCAGAAAAAATGTGCACATTATTAATAATGAAAGCAAACATATGGAGCAGGTGACCTTGCTTCTGTCAAAGAATAATGTACTTCATACATTCAGCATTTGGTGGGAATGACCTCTACATGCAGTTAATTGACCAACTCAACTACAGTGAGAAACAGAACATTTCCACTGATCATAAACTTATTATGGAAAAGAAGTTCCCATACTTTGTTTTCCTGGCACTGTTTTATTACAAAGGGTTCCCTGACATGGACAGGGCATTAATCCTGACTATGAACAAGTTCATCAGACTGCCAGCACATCTGCTAGCAAGATGAACAGGGCAAATTCAATGGCAAAGCTGAACTGGGCAAAGATAGGCAAATCAGCATTTGGTGGGGGCCACGGGGGTGGGGGGAGGAAGAATCAACTAAGCACAGCATCCCAATTTTCAAGTGCTGGATTCCACAGTCCTTTCCTGCATAAAATAGTTCTGCTTGTTTCAAGAGGCTACATTACTTTCTGTGTGTACACTCACAGCAGACACACTGAGCATTAAGTTTCCTTCAAGCCTTCCCCACTCAACCTACACTCAGTGTTAGTGTTTAAAGGCTTAACAGTGGTGGAAGCACAGAAATGAACTTCAAAAAGAGACTAAATTTCAGTCACAGACCTAAGGAAAATTGGTCAGCCATTTCAAGGTTATCCCACAGAGTCATGCACCAAGAAATATGCCCAGGGTTTGCTGCCAAGACACTTTTCTTTCCCAGGATCCCCCAGAAGTTTACAGATAGCAACTCCAAAAAGGGGCACATACTGAAATTACAATTACTGCAAGGGCTAAATACCCAACTACAGGAGTACACGTTATGTGGAGGGGTTTTCCCAGAAAAGAACATTCTAAGGACTCTCATTAGAGTTCCACACCGGTTGCCAGTCTAATCTAAACCTACATAGAGATTTCAAAGTGAGGCAATATCAGTTCCAAGTCCCTTATTCATCTGTTTCATTTTTATTTGCAGAAAAGCAGATGTGCCCATCATTTGTTCACCTTACAGGACACAGCCTTGGCCACAATGCCCACAAACAGTGACTGAATCAGGGAGCACCAGCCAGGTAATTTTCAAGTTAAGCACATTCACAGTTTGTGAAATTTCTAGCACACAGTCACATGGATATGACCCAGGCAGTGCAATCCTGCCCTGTGCACACAGACTGGGCTGTGAATCCTTCTGCAATATCCCATTTCAAGTTAGGGGACAGTGGCACACCACAGGAAGTCTCACAGACCAGCAGGAAAACAGGATTTCCTCCTGCAAGCCAATTATTTTTGTTAGGCTATTACCTAACACAGCACTCAGTTCTGTATCTCCAGGCTCGTGCTTTATCCACGTTTGTATTTTAAGAAGAATGAAGAAGTAAAAGTGGCTGCTTCACAAATAATGAGGTAGCAGGGACTGGGAGGCCACCCCTTTTCAGTCAGACATGTGCAGGCTCTGCCAAGGACACTGGAAAACAACTTGTGGATAACTAAGTAAATAAATAAATAATAAGTAAATAAATGTAAATAAAAGATAGAGACATGTAAAAAGAATTGACTCTTCAGTCAGAATGAACAATGAATTTGTGACATTCTGCTCTCCAGAGAGCACAGAAATAAAGTATTTTAATTGCAGAACAAAGTAAAATTGAAATCTAAACAGTTTCAAACACATCATTTATTGCTGCTCAAAAGTGTCACAGTTTTTCCCATCCCATCTGTCTTTTAAATAACTCTACCCTTCTAGTAAAACTCATATTTCTTATGAGTTTATTTCTAATATATAGGGGATCATCTCCACCACTGTCCACACACTTTTCTCAATTTTTATTATTGTAAATAGTCAAAGAGCTTCTGAAATTTCCCACCAGTGAAGGATAGGCCACTTCTATGTAAAAGGAGTGAACCTTTCTTGTAAGATGCTTAATAACAGCATTGCAGAAACCACAACACAACATAACACTGAGCATCATCCAGACATCCAAAAAAACCAGAGAGCCTGCTAATAAATCTAGTAGGACATGAAAATGAAAAGGATTTTTTGATTTTGCTATATCTATTTCATTTTGTCCTTTAAAGTAATGTAAGTAAATTAAGTAACTCAGTTTTGAGAACACACTATTTAACAGCATCCCTTTGGAGAACAAAGAACAACAAACAAGGTTTTACTTCAGGGGTGGGATTGAAAATTCCAGCATTTAGTTCCCATGGAGAACTCTATTTGAAGAATTTACTATAGATTAAGGTAGGAAATATATTACTTTCTTAATTTTTACAGAACTTACCTCACAAAAGAAACATAAAATCACAGTCATTTGTTTGGCAGACTGGCCATCAATGGCAGTAATCTACATAATTTGACATGCTGTGAAGCTTAATTTTCATTAATTTTAGGGAGGCCATAAAAGGTCAAAATTATTGTCATTGATGATTAATGCCATAAATTAAGGATATGTTAGAGGGAGTATTAAATAACATTAGTCTGCAAGGAACTTTGTTTGCTAATATAATCTTGGACCAAGTGAACACCAGCTCTAGAAGGTTAATGGAGTAATATTGAGTATTATTATGTTGTCTTTTGTGTTTATACGTTGGTGGGTCAAACAAAACTGGTCATTAAAAGACAACCTTGGGTTTTTAATGAGAAAAATTAGGGGGAGGAAAAGAAATTATGATTAATAAACTCAAATGAATTCTACAAATTACATCTCAGCTGACTTCATGGTTTGTAATAATGCCTGTAAATCTATCATCTTTAAAATAACATTAATCTTAGAGTAAAATTTTACCTGGTAATTGTCTAATACAGCGATAAAGAAAACCTTATAATTCAGCCTACATGAATTAAATGCTCATAAACATATCATTAGTTGTTAACATTTTTAAAAGCATCACTCAATCTGTTTCAACATCAACCTAATTCCTCAATGTTGTTTGGATTATCCAAAAACATCCTATAAATGCTCACCATTTTCTACTGGCTTTAGACAGGCTGGAGAACATATAGAAATAACAAATAAGCATAACTTCTAAATTGCATACTGGAAATACTTGTCTTCAAATTGGTAATTTTTCTATTTTACAAGTATTTCTGTGAAGTTACCCATGATTCAACTTAAAGGGAAACACAGACATTTCTCTAAAGCTTTTCTTCTGTATTTTTTAATATAGGATTTTTAAAATTTGAACCTCAAGCTCTGTCAAGTATTTCTACCATTTTACATTATGCACACAGATACAGTGCTTTTTTTTCTTCAAACTTGTCTTTCTGAATATTTTCCCATATCTCACTTAGATCCCTCTTCAATATATTTTTATTCCTAGTATTAATTTAATTTCATGTGTGCCCTCCTTTTGAAAGGCATAATTTACTCCTAAGTAACAGATGAAGCTTTTTATCTTTATATCACCTACTTTTGACCAGAAAAGTTTTCTAATTCCTTTTGTATCACTCACTGCACTCCAGTGGATAAGCCCATTTGCTCTATGACCACAATCACTTCAATTTTAAAACAGGAAAAGCAACAACACTGGTGTTTAACTAGCAAACAGCCTACACAAATAACCTTATCAACATTTCAAGGAAGCAAGGCAATTTCTTGTCTTGTGCCAGCAGAAATAAAAATATCAGTAACATTTATTGCATTTGTCACTAACTTAAATAAACTTAAATAACCCAAGCAAGCACCCTTCCAAACTGAGCAGAAGATAATGCCACTTGCCTGTTTGGAAAAACAACATACTCCCCAATTTATACACTGTTTACTTCAGATCTGTAAGCCAGCAGTGAAACACACCATCATAAAATCTTTCTTAGTTATAAATTATTAAGCAATAATTAAGTGTAAGATGTGAGTGTAATTGGACTGTTAGTATGTAGGTTTTGCTCCTGGGGTTATTCAGCTCTAGCAGAGGTCTCTGAACAATTTCCTATTACCTTATAATGACTTTCAGTAAATGCTTATCTGCATCCAACAGATTGTTCTGCTTCAAAACACTGTGCTGCAAGAGAAGCTGAAGTATCATCACCATGAACTAATTATTTATGGTTGAAAATGTCAAAGAGGCCCTTACAAGTTGTTGAAGCATAAAATTTGCCCTGCCTTCAACTTGCTGTAGTCTAACAAGATTTCAAGTTATAACAGAACATCCCAGGGCTTCCTCTGATACTGTTTTAATCAGATTTCCTTTTTTTTGTTTGATAGGCCTCTGAGAGAATACTGTATATTGCACACATCCCTCAAAAATGGTCTCTAACTGGTAATGAACCACAAAATGGGCAGTGATTATTGTGCGGTTTCCACAAGCAGCAGCTGTTCTACAGATCCCATTTGCTAAACCCTGCAATGTGCTCAATAGACCTGGAAGGGTCCTGTTTCAGCAAGTCCAATGTTTCCTTCTAATACCAGATATTTTGCTTTAGCATCTTACAAGATAACTAAAGCAGTTAATTTTCCTAAGTTTATAACAGTACAACTCAACACCAAACACACATCATAGGACAATGTCATCAGAAAAAGAAAGAAAATACGGTGATATGTAGAAACACCCCACACATTTATCAGAAATTTTTTCTCCTACTTAAAGTCTTTCCAGTTTTGACCCACTAATTTATATTTGAAGCCTTGGGGCAGATCAGCTGCTTGCTACATTCCTCAGAGCTGCAGGATGAGTAAAGGATGGTGTGTCACAGATGCCATGCCACAAGGGTTTCCTCATGTCCAATGTCCTCTCCAGCTATGCCACAAGTTCACAGTCCAGAGCACTTGCAGCAAAACAGGGAAAAATGTGTATGTGGGAAATCAGCTCTCTCCAACAGAGCTGCTGAAAATCATCTTCCTAAATGAATCTTTTCAGTATCATTTTAGGATCCCTACAATATTGTAGAATGCTGGAAAGACTGTTAAAATCAATGGATGTGTCAATTATTGTAATTTTGAAGAAAGCTTGTTAAAAAGGAAAAATCCCCAAGTAGAGGCTTTGTGGATGCTGCCTGTATGCTGCTGGTGTTTAAATATAATTTTTTTAAAAAAAGGAAAAGATGCACTATGTTCCAGTTCAGGTCTTGATCCCAAACTGTTACTGACTCAAATCAATCCCAGAGCTCCTGGTAAATTGTCATTTATGTAAGTGAGATGCACAGAAATTGCAGAAAAAATTACTGTCAACTTTAGTGTGTTTGTACAGTCTTATAGTAGAGAGAACAGCCTTTAGAGATCTTCAAACATTTTTTTTCTCCCTGAGATTCCCTTGATCATTCCAGCAGGTGTTCTTTTCCTGACAGACATTCAGGGAACTAAAAAAAGTTAACCCAGAAGTACATGACCACAATATCTGAAGGTCTCTTCAATGTATTCTTAAGATTGTGAATATCTTTTGGACCCAAATGTTCCCAGTTAAATTGTTGCACAACCTAGCTTTTATATTAAGAGATTTCTACCACGTCATGTTATAATTGCTGGTGATCTGATCTCTTTTTATAAAAGATTGCCAAACACCATGAAAAGCAGCTCTCTGAGCTATGTGCTGCCTCCTGAGCAGTACAAAACTGCACATGTGTTCTAAGAGTCCAAGTCCAGCACTCCACACCAAGCAGTTTTCCACTGACCTCTGTTGTTTTTGCAGCAGGAGAAGATTAAAACCTTCCTTTGAGGCTGATGGGACAGGGTCATGGTCTGGAACTGAAAGATGGAAATAGAGATTTTAATAAGAAATGCTTCCTTGTCAGGGTGGGCAGGCCCTGGCACAGAGTGCCCAGGGAAGCTGTGGCTGCCCCTGGATCCCTGGAAGTGTCCAAGGTTGGACTTTGAGCCCTGGGACACCCCCATGGCAGGGGTGGCACTGGATGGGCTTTAAGGTCCCTTCCAACCCAAACCATTCTGTGACTCAGAACTGCAAGCCTTTCTCAGGGTCCATCCCCACTATAAATATGCAACAAATTAACAGCTCTTAATTATGAAATCAACACTAAGCAATTAAGCAAACTGAGGTATTACAAAGAGTCCCAGCTGTGGCAGCATGTTTCTTTAAGGTGACAAACACATATTTCTACTGAAAGTGAGATTAATCTTCTAAAGCATATCAAAAATCTTGCTCTGGGAAATGTCTCTCCTCATATTAAAATGAATTCAGATTTGATAATGATCAGAGAAGAAGTGCCACTCTGGTCTCTCCACTCTCCAATCACAGACAGCCATTTGAACTATGGCCCAAAGAGTCCAAATCATAGGAAGAAGAGAACTGAAATTATCTCTGACCTACTGTGCTATGCCAAGTACTGCAATATGCAATACTTGTCAATCTCCTCAGTTTTATATGACAGTGACAGAAAAATTTCAGCTATTTCCCAGAAGTTTCCTTCTATGTATAATAAAACTGTTTCATCATCTCATAGCTTGCATAGAAAGAGCTCAGTACATACATGCAGATTAAAAGCATGAAAAATCATACACAGCACTGAAAGCCCACTGAAGACCCAGCCACACCCAAACATTTGTATCGTCTTTAAGAATAAGATTTCTTTTCTACTTGTAGAAATCCCAAACATTAAGAGAGTAAGTTTGAGGGGAGTGTGATAAATACTCTGCCATGCTAGCAGAGAATTTTCACCTCCAGTTCTGCAGACATTTCGAGATAGCCTGAAATCCACCATGTTAAAATTTAAGCAATTAAAAGACAACTCTCTATTCTATACATAACAATTTTGTAATATTACTTTTTTTGATTAATAAATTCACTAAGTCTTTGCAAAATGCAGGCTTCTCTTGGCTGCAAAGCTGGAGTACCTTGAGCACTTCCACAGCAGCTGCTTGCCATAATTCCATGAAGTATTCCTGCCATGGATCAGCTGAAAGCAGGGCTAGTAAGGTATAAGCTAGGAAAATCTAAGTCTACAGACCAAACCACTGCATCCCTGTTAATGAAAATACACTGCATTGGGGTTGCCAAAACTGCCACCCAGGCTTTAAGAAAAAAAAAAAAAAACAGAGAAGATATTATGAGAAGAACATTAGCATTAAAATGTCAAGTCATGCATTCTTCCAGGGAAAACCCCACACAAAATGAAGCTCAATTCCCCTCAAAACAATAAATTCAGACTGAAGCCATCACTTTCACTGTATACTATACATTTATATTAAAAAACCAAACCAAACAAACAAAAAAAATCAACTTAGACCCATTTTAAGCTTCTTTACACAGGAAATTATAAGAACTGAAACAGGCCACCAGATTCTACTCAGTCTTCCTACCTTAGTAATTTTCCTTGAATTAATAATTAAAGGTACATCTGGTTTGTTTAAGAATAGTATTTAACATTAATATTAAAGTAGCAGCTATAATACAATAGAGGGAAAAAACTTAAAGAAAGCATTACATGAAATGACTGCAGTAATTTACTTGGCTTCCACCTGCTACACTTGTTTCTCCCATAGCTGTAATTAAAACAGGACAGGAGATATTTCTGATATTTTCAGATTTTTCTGCCATTAGCAGGTGCTGTCTGAGAAGGCACATCCATGTACCATGAGAGCTCAAGTCACAAACACAATCCTGAATTTTTCCTTCCCTCCCAGCAGCACTTGAGGCTGCCCAAACTGCAATTTCTCCATCTTTTCATTTCCCACATCTCCTTTTTTAATTTGAGTGCAGCCACTAAGGACCCAAGTCACTGATACCCAGCAGAAAAGAGCTTTTTATCAAATTTCTGGTATATCAGCATTCCAAATGTGCTACTTTTGGAAGTTCAAGTTTGCAAACAAGCCTGATTTATTGAGCTGGAATTGATTTACCATACCTTATAGGCAACATTTTAAAAAGCTGTTCTGGGCTAATTACATACTCAGCTGATTCCCAAGTGATTAATAAAGTTCCTGACTAATTTTCTGTCTCTCTTCTGAGCTGCCAGATGGAGTACAGAAAACCCATGTACATCCCATAATGCAGATTTTCAGATTAATGGATAAAGTTTACAGCTGGGGAAAAAAATAAACTGGGGAAGATTTTACATCTGCTTTACTTTAACTTTCCTGAAAGATATAAATAGTGTTTTTACAACAGTGTTATTGCACCAATATTTTAAAGTGAATAAAAATATATTTTTCATTAAACAAGACAGAAGCTACTACACTGCTTTTGCAGACACTTGTACCATTCAGAGCTGACATAAGCTCCTCTGGTTTTTCAGTCTCTATGCTTTCCTAAGAATGGGTGAGTGGAGTTTGTGTCACTTTCCTTTGATTTTCTCACAAACAGAAAACACTCTGAAGGTGACCCTGCTGTTCTTTTTTTTTTTCTTTAAATTTCGTCATGAATGTAAAAAGTAATTAGAAGATGTCCAGTGATTCAATTCTTTAGAGAGTGATTCAAATTCATTTGTCCCTTTTAAGAACCAAAGGAAAAAAAAATTCATTATTAATTTAGGCAATTAAGAGTAATTTGAAAGCAATAACCAGTACATTAAAGAACCTGTCTCTGGAGTGCTACTTACAGTCTAGGAAAAATTAATTTTAGAGCATTTCAAGTGAAGAAAGGTCACTTCCTAGATGTGTTCCAGAAAATATTGTAATTTTTAAATGGTAACCTAAATGAGAAGTGGGTTTTTGTAAATATGGGGTAAATGGTTAAGAGAATTAGAAACAAAACTAAATTAAACACTTTAAATTAAACTATATATAATAATATTTATCATCTTTCTTTATATACCAAAGAAGAATCTATGGATTTCTTCCTTGCCATTATGTAGGGTACAGCTTAAAATAAAATTTTCTATCCAAGACACAATAATTAACACTAAATCTTTCTAGTTTCTAGAATCAGCTGGTAGAAACAGAATGTAACTTGGATTCTACAGGAAAGGTGAAGAGCTGTATCCCAGTGCAAAGTTTATTGATATTCAACCCTTGCCAGGCTCAATGTGTAGGACCAGAAAACCCCACGAGGCATCCAGGACCTGCAGCACCAAATCAGAGTCTCTTGGCTCTTCTGCTAAGTGCAGAAAGAGATTATCTACATGGAAACTCAGTATTTACTGGTGGCATCAATTCTGTGATAGTGGTGAAGGGAAGTACATTAAACTATGTACAACTGTCAAGAATTATATCAAGGAAAAGAGAGCAAGACAGGAATAGTAGAGGCAGTTAAGCAAATTTCCCCCACAGTAAAGTCAGAGAAATGATAATATAGTCACCAAGGCACAAGGCTGTGATTAAAGTTTCAGATTCTGTCTGCACCAGATTCTCTATATGATATAAACAGTGCACAGCAGCACATCCACATTCCTCAGTTCCTCATGTATAAAAAAACATTAATCTTTTCCACACAAAGGTGGAAGTGCTTCACAAGAACAACAAATTCATCAAAAAATACAGAGCTGGTCCTCATAGTAATTAAAGGTTTGTGGGTGATATTTTTTGGCAAATGCAATGTTAAATTCACTAAACCCTTGTGGAAGATGAAGTAATGCTATAAGGTAATATTCTCTGCTGTTTTGAGTAGGTCATATTCTATGATTTTTATAAAAGTGTTAAAAAGGTAAGAAAATGTGCTGATGAAATTTCATGCATGTTCATTACACCATAGGAACCAATGCTAGCACAGAATCCTTTCCAAGTTCACTCATATCAATAATGCATCTAGATTATATAAAAATATGGGCTTATATTTATTATTCAATCTGTCTACAAAAAGTCTTAGGCCCCCATTTGACCACCCCTCTTAAATCTTGGCATCCATCAAGGATCCTTATCACAAAAGAGTCTTCAATGCAATAGGAAAACAATAGAGACAAAAGCCAACAGCACAAAATAATAATGTACTCTAACCAAAATCATCTTCACATGACATTAAAAAGTATGAGTTTGGAATAAAGGTTTCTTTCAATCAAAGGATTACAAGTGAACATAATAAAACATATTATTGTGTTCTGCCAAACTAGAATGCAGCAATAAACTTTAATTTGATAAAGCAGAAGATTTCTTGGGACCAAATTTTACATTTCATAATACAAAATTGATCATCTTTTTACAAATATACTAAGAGGTAACAGTCCCAATACATTATATTTCTTATTTTTTCTGCCTAGTCTGACACAACAAGAGTCAACTGACATTCTGAAATAGTTGTATGAGCCAGTTAGAAATTTCTTTCCCTCACAGAAAGATATCCAGCATGGATTGGAGAATGACTGAGTATTTATGCATCATAGACTATTCCCTAAAATTATTCCAACTTCTAGACATTATAATATATGCTTTTTTAAAGGAAGAGTAACACTAAACTAGTAACACAGACATGGATTTCCACACAGAAATACATCCCCAGCTAACAGTGGGGTTTCAGGAGAGTATTTGTGGGAGTGTGCCTTTCTGCTGAAGAGGCAACAAAGAAGCAGCAAAGAAGAAAAAGGGGCAACTTGAACAAGCACTTTTAGCACCCAAGAAAGAGGCACATTTTTTTCCTGAGTAAAGGCTTGGAATTATAACTAGCTTGGTTCCAAGGAACCTGCTTTTGTGATTTTTTTTTTAAATAAATCAACTGAACTGTATTAGAAGTACTCAACCTCTCTAACAGAAACAATAACAACCCACTGGATAAGCCAGTTGAAAGAAACAATACTTCTGCTGCCAATAGCTAAATTTGAGTTATGATAAGGATGAACAAGGTAAATTATGAAATGGAACAGCAAAGCAGATAAGAGAACAATGAAATGAAAAACATAGGCTGAGAGGGCAGAACAGAGAAAATGTGGCTCAAGGAAGCAGAAAAGCACAGATTTGCAAATGAAACATGCTGTAATAGAAGACAGGTTGAAACTAAGGAGCCTTAAGAATAAAACCTTGCTTAGACATCCAAATTATCACATCCTTCAACCTGCTGACAGCTCTTCCAACTGCACCCCAGGATGCTCTTGGCCCTTTTTTGTTGCCCTGTATTGCTGGCTCATGCTCCATTTTTCACCCACCAGGAGTTCCAGGTGGTTTTTGGCAGAGCTGCTCAGCTCCCAGGCTGCCCAAAAATGGAGTTATTCCTCCCCATAGGCAGCACTCTGCACTTCCCTGTGCTGAACTTTGTGAGGCTCCTGTCAGTCCTTTGCCCCAAACTCCCAAGTTCTAACCTTGGTAACTCTGTGAATGCCTGAGTGACCCCCCAGAGCCCAGCACAAGCCCACTGGGGCAGACTGGACAAATTCCTTTCACCAGCAAAGCCTCAGCAGAGGGGCAGAGCAAGAGAATGAGCTCTTGGTTGGCAGCTTTAGGAAAAGAAATACCTTGGCACTCCTGAAGTAACTTACTTTGTTCTTGGAATTAATTGTTCATTCACCTCTTACTTCTACTGCTTGTATCCCAGACCTGAGTTCAGCCTTTATCCAGAGGGGAATGTACTCTTCCTGTAAACCCAGTTTGGGAGTCAGAATTTATATACTTGAAGTTTTCCCCCTCTCTTTTGTGATACAGCTTGTGAGGTTATGCACTGAGTGCCTCAGAACATGTCTTTGTTTTAGAAATAAACCATTTTGCTAGTCTTTGTCAGGAATGATTAGAAGTATTCCCTATTTTGAACACCAGAGGTTGAGTCAAGGTCATCCTCTTGTTTAATTTGGGCATTGCTAACTGCTCTTGTTCTGAGGCCTCTGACTACAAAGGATGTGTGTTTGTCTATCCTGTCACTGTGCTAAGGCATTTCATGGGCTCTGTCTCATTTAAAACTAAGCAAACATTTTCTCTCTTCATCCTGGCTCTGCTTCAGCTTGTTAAGTACTACAGCCTATGTCATCTGCTTCCCAAAACTATGTACATGAGCACAGCACAAAGGGATTTTTGAGAAATGCCTTAGAAAATAATTTAAGAACATTAAAACAAGCTGCAATAGGCAAACATGTGTAGTCCGATTTGATTTGCTTTTTGTAGGCATTTCCGTATGATCTTTTCCACAAAATATCTATAAACAACATTTAAAAATAACCTTGCTCCTTGGGCACCATCTTTTCAAATTCTGCAATATAAGAGGCATAGAATCCCCAAGTGAATGAAAGCCTCAAAGATATTGGTAGGACAAGCATCCTCTTGGAGCATCTACTGGAATTTTTGCTTAATAAAGATAAAACCAAACACCTAATGAGTTTGTTAACTTAAAGGAAAAGTAATTATTCCAAATGTTGTTCTAACCTTCTTTCTTTGACTGGGAACAGACAAGATCACCAATATTAGCACTTGATAACTGACTTCAAATGTTTATTTCTCAAGAGGAGAATCAGACAGGAAAAGGTAGGAATGAAGGTAATTTTACACCAAAGTGGTTTAATACAACTGAGAAGGACAACAGGAACAGTTTTTTATAGTGTATCTCTGAAGTCAGTGGAGCACTAAACTTGACAGTGACAGACTGGGATACATTTTTCTGCGAAATAACCAAGCAGTTCTTCCCCTTCCCTGATACATTAAATAAAATTTAAAATGTTCTGGACTCAAGGACTTGGATAACTGAAAATCCAAGCCACAGTTCTCCCAGTGTGGCAAAAACACATATGCCACTGCCTCCTGGATTTCCATTAAAACTTCTACAAAGCACTGAAGATTTCTGCCTTTGGCTCTTCTCAAAATCTAACTTTATTGTATGACAGATAAGTATCTAGAAAATTGCATTTTCATGAGGTAACAGCTTTTTAAGTCTTCTCTGATAGGAAGTACATGAAGTGTACTAGCTTCTGGCAACTTACCTTTAGACTAACATAGGCTTTTCTCACATCTGTCTACTTCCTTTCCTGAGCAAATAAACATATCAGAAGCTTTTGGAGTTTGGTTTCTTTTTTTTCCTACAGCTGTTTATTAATCTAAATACTCAAATCATTGTATTTGCAGAATTCCTTCCACATCTAAATAACAGCTCAACCATTTTTGGTATTGCCTTTTCTAAGTGCTGTATTTAACTATTGCAAAGGTGTGCACAGACTTGGAGAGAAGCTCCATAGCTCTTTGGAATGTCGAGATTCTGAAGTGAAAACTGCTCAGAGAGAGGAGCACAACACTCACCTGAGATCACAATGGCTAATTAGCCACCTGCAATTTGTGCTGCGTTGCCTCAAACTCCACTTAGACTTCACAACATTTTAAACTCTTAAACTTCTGACTTTCAGGATAAGCTTGCTTAGAACAAAAGAGAAAAATGAACAGAGTATACTTCCCTGAAGGAAGTAACTTGTAATCTTCATTAACCCCGTTATGTGCAGCATCATTTCATCACCCTAACACTCCCTGCAGCTGTCTGGCAAGCACAATCTCAAGAAAAGCTCATTTACATATGGCTCCTGGCCTTACTCCCTAGAAAAATTTGCTAAAACAAATCATAGTGTCAAAAGAAAGCTCATTAATTTTTTACATCAGGCTGCTGTGTTACCCTTAGCTCCCTGGGTATTCATACCTCTTTCTATTGTTAGTTTTCAGTCCTTAAGGCTCACATATTTTCAAGGGCAGAAGCAAACCAATTATGAAAAAGGAAGTTATTTGCTTACTGGTGTACAATGGCACATCCAGCCAGTGCTAATTCACATTCACCAAGAAGAGTTCAATTACCACATCCCACCACCCTGCTGAATAACACAATATTTCCACATGCATTTAATTCAGTGCCAGTATTTGAGGCAACAGCAGCACTTTAACACACTGAAAATGGGGATTGAGCACATTTTCCACCATTTGGCTGTCCCTTTTAATGATGTTGTTTTTCTTTAACATAAAGGAACACCTAGCCCATTTATCCAGTGGTGATGTTGATGTTTCAGAAGACATAAAAATCCTTAGATATCTGGAAAAGTTAAAAACATTTATTGGCTTCGCCTTAATCTACATTATGTTGGGTATTTTCAAGGAATAGGCATTTAAAGAATTAAATTACATGAAAGTTATATTCCCTGTTCACCCATCCACTCTATGTAAAAGTACATAAAAAATTTCTGCTTTTTTAAAATCTCTTCTCTGATTTTATTGGATTTGAAATATTTATTTCACTTCTAAAGGATTCACATAGCCAATATTTCACTTGCTTTTCAAAAAATACTTAGGATCTTATTTGTTCACAAGGCCAAATAAATTAAAGATTATTATTTTATTCACCACCACTTCACTTTTTAATTTGTTTTCAGGCCTGACACATCTAACTAACATTTGATGAAGTGCAGTCATTCCCTCCCTGCACTGCCACGGGCAGGTAGGATGCAAATCAAAAGAATTGCTTCTGAAACTTCCCAGAAAGTAAGATTTCTCTCTCAAAAGTGTCACAGGCAGCAGATGCTAAAGCTTGCAATGCTTTTTCAACTTCCCAGATTTCTTAGAGTTCCCCTGAATCAGGATTTCACCCCAAATATGCTATCTACTGCAAATCCACACTTTTTCAACTACAAATGGTTAAATAATTAACAGGCAACTGACCCAAAGGAAGTCACAAAAGTCCTCAGACAATTCCTGGTCCATGTTTAAGCTACCATCATCATCACCATCATCTAGTGAGCAGAGTCCATTTAGTGAGACCTGGAACAAAAATAATTAATTTAAAGAAAAATGGGGCAGGGGAGAGAAACAGAATATGAACTCAGCCCTTCTGCCTCTCATCCAACTCATTTATTCCAGTTGAAACCATTTCCATGCACCATTGTGGGCCACAAGGAGAAGCCATCATCACACCAATGATTATAGATATCACAGGACAATAATGAAAGGCCAAGATTAACATCTCTGCATTTGAAATTAAACATCAAGCATCATAGATTCCCATAACTCCTGATGGAACTGGTAGCCTTCTGATGTCAACCAAACAATATTACTCATGGAAATGACCAGAAAAAGTGAAAAAGTCCTTCTGAGCAGCTGCTGAGAGCTCAGGCATCCCCCAGCTGCCCTGACCACACAGCCAGAGCCACCCCACAGCCCATCCTATGCACCTGCACTAATCCACAAACAGCAAAGCACGTTTAGGAGCTGCTCTGACATCTGACCTGTACCAAAGTATTAAATTTAATATTGGCAATCCTGCATGGAACTAAGGGTAGAGTAGCCCATTCTGCATCTTCCTAGCTGAACTTGCACAGCCCTTACAGCCAGAAATAGCTTGAAATTGAAAATAATTTGAAACCAAGACAAAGTAGCCAAACAGAAAAATCACAACAGGTATTGCTTAAAAACCTAAAGCTGTTCTAAACTTCCCAACATCAGCTACCAAACTGCATTTACTTTCTGCTGCCAGCTGAGAGGCAGCTCTACAACCCAGAGCCTGCCAACCTCTTAAATTAATTAGAGAGAGTTCAGTGATCCACAACCAGGATATTTTCTGCAATCATTGACAATTGGTTTCCATTTCATTCCCAAGGGGCCAAGGCTGCCCTTCCTTGTGAGCCAATATTCTTTCATCACCCACACGTTCCAGGAGGGCTCACTTCCCACAAGGATTTCTGATCAGAAATCTGTGCCATTGATGTCCCAGCTTTCAACAAACTAATTAAGGTATGCATGCACAAATAACACTCTGGGGGGATTTTCTGATGCATTGTTTTGGAGTTTTGTGAGGGCTCCCTTCCAAATATATAACATGAATGAGTGAAAATTATCTGACACGTGATATGTCACTTAAATAATGAATATTTACTCCATATGAACAAATCCAATTGGCTCTAGTGAAAATTCGACATTTTGGATGTGTCACAGAGAACCAAACATCAGAAGGAACAAACTTTTAGAAAAATGGCATCTTTTTCTAAAATTTGACACAAAAATTATTCTTTAACGTTATCCCATTGAATAGAACTTTCTCCCCGAGTTTCACAAGAGTGCTACTGCCTTTTTAAATATGCTCTTTTCAAACAATCATGCTGGGTTAGTGAATTGTGTGCTCTGTCATTCTGAGATGAACTCAGACAGCAGGGCAGAAAACAAGAAAAATCCAGAAACCCCACAGGATCTATGTGCAGCATGTATCCCAATACTGACAGAAGCAATATATTTCCAGGACCTGACAGAAAGAAGTACTAGCTGCACAAAAACAAGATTCAGTTAAATAATAGGCTGTTCTCCTTGTATTTATTGCAGTTAAAACAAGCATCTTCAAGGGTACTTCTGCCTTTTCATTTATTAAAGCAAAATGCACAAAATAAGGCTAAAAGGGCTAAGATTTTGACCTGAGATTGAAGTACTAAACATGATCTAGCCCCCCAAAGTATTTTAATTTCTGAGCTACCCCATTGAAATAAAATGTCTCAAAGTAGCACATCTTATATTAGATTCTCAAATCAAAACCTGTTGTTATTCTTTCTGTCCCACATTTATTTCAAACAGCAGGCACATTCCCAAATACATTTTAGCTCATGTCAGAGATTGTCCATAACCACTTAATCCTCAAAATGTTTGACCTGCTGGAGATGCAGGTTGAACTTTCAGATGCATTTCTAGAATGAAGAGAGGCAAGTGAGTCTCATTTATCACTTGTAGCTTCAGAAGTTTGAGCTTTTATAGATCAAGATACTGTGAATATTCCTTGGAAAACAACATCAGCACTGCTCAAATAGGAGCTGTTCTCATTAGACTGTTGAGCACTTTTTAGGAATATTGTGTTGTTATAAAGGCTGGAAGTTCCCTGGTTAAGATTAAAGTGAGCCATTTCATTACTGAAACCTTGTAAAACTCTGCATCTGAAAACTCTTACTGTTTGTAATAGACCCAGCCTTTCAACCTGAAGAATAATATATTTGTGCATTAGCTCTTAAACTGATTGGATGCTGCAAGCTCTTGTCTGTGTGGGAGTCTGCCCACTTTAGAATTTCAACAGCTTTTTTATGAGCTGCATGTTGGGATTCACAGCACATCTACAGTTTGTCATAGGCAGTACCCTTTATATCATTTGATTTCAAAGCTGCTTGCTACAAATCCTCTGCAATCAGGTTTTTATTAATACCTTTAATCTGCCCTCAGACAAGAAATCTAGTGCAGTGTGGTTGTTCCAAGCAGGCTGAACAGTAATCAGCAACCATATCTGATGGATTATGTTCTTTGTACACTATTTACAGTGAGCAAGGAACAGAAAAACACGCAAATGCTCATGCCTTGTGCCTGTGTGCATGCAGGCACTGGAGCTGAGTCCATCTGTATTCTCACCACTATGTTCTCTGCACCCAAAGCAGCTGAAAAGAAATAGAGTTTTGGGGGAAAGTGCCATACTGCCCCTCTAAGGGAATGAAATATTCATAGCTTTTATCAGGTAACATAAAAGGTGCTACAATTTGAATATACTGTGCAGTAAATACCAATTTTGAGCTCTGCTATATGTTGTTTGCTTTTGCATATTGAACAGAAAATCCAGGAGTTTAGGAACTTAGGGAAAATGAGTATCAATTTCTGTCTCCTTCTGGAAAAAACCCTCATCACTGCTATTTATCTCTTCAACTTAAAATCCCTTCAATTTAAGCTGCCATTACAGTCGTAGTTCTGAGATCCACATAAGTAGAAGGCAGTTCTGTGCTACTGATTCAAGAGATTTTTCCTTTCACATAATTCACTCTGACAGTTGTTCCTCCTTTTTTTTGTTGGGGTGGTTTTTTATGGGGTTGTTTCTCTTTGTTTTTAATATATAGCCAAAAGCAATCTTCTATTTATGTACTCTAGTCTAAAGTCTTGGGCCCATGGTTTCTACAAAATTCCTTTGCTTAGTGCACAAAGAGCACGTCTCTGAGGTTCTGGTAGATAGCATAAATTTAACACACACACAGAAAAAAAATAATCAAACCCCACATTCTTTGTCAGTAGGAGCTAAATGAAAATTCATAGCATGGAGTTTTCAAACAATGCAAATCTGCTGAAATGGCAGCACAATGAACTGAAATGTTGACAAAGATAACAAGAAAACACCCAAGATTCACTTTGAACAAGCACACTTGACTTAGAATGCTCCCTCAAAACCCAGGAAATATTGGTGATGAGTGAAAACTTGGAGTCAGCTTAATAAAAGCAGTAACTTCACACACCAAACTTTACCCCTTTTGGCTCGCTCTGAATCACTATCACTTGTTAATTTTGACAAATTATTTTCCAGTTTCTACTCGAAGAAACTCTTGCTAGAGACCATTGCACTTAACTCAGCTGCACAATACATGGGTAAAGGTTGCTGAGTTAGGAAATTTGCTTTGGCCATCCTCTAACTCTCAGTTCAAGAACTGGGGATAGGCAAACCAAAACAATCAGCACAAAGACAACATAAACCATTAGTTATTCAAAAAAGCATGAGATTACACAGTGCAGGACTTGTGTGAATACCAAAGAACAAAATTCAGCTGAGGAACTTCCCTGCACAGATCTGGCAGCATTATATATTACCCTGACTGCATTTGGTGAATAAATAAGTAGACTTAAGCATTTGAAGAAGAGGCTGGAATGGATCAGCCACACTGCAGGGTGCAGGAACTAATTATTGATAATCAAGATACACATAGAGATAAATGCAAGTAAACATGCCTCACTCTTACAAAATTTCTTTGAAAACCCCTTTTCTGAAGAAGTTTTACCTGCTAGATAATAACAGCCATTGCTGACACTCTGAAACAGCCAGGAGTTATTTTTATGGAAACAAACACAGTAATTTTCATCTGCTGCCTATTGATTTTGTTCTACAGCTTAGGCACAGGGGTGTGTGTTTAGTGCATTTGAAATGTTCACTTATACTGATCTCTAGGGGCTTCCAAATCAGGACAGGAAAATAATCTCTCTCTTACTCTGTCATTTCTATTTATTTAACCACAGGATTTTATGTGGTTCTCCTTGCTGGCATATCTGATTCACAGCTATTTTGGCATGGTACAAGAGAGTAAAAACTGGCACTAGAAAGAACAGTACATCCTGGGAAAGAGGAGAAAAGTAATGACCTAATATGCATGTAAATAATTACACACTGCATGACAGAAAAGTGAGAGATTTCCAGGCCTGACTCATGATCATTTCACCCAACTGAGTGAACATTCCAGACCACAGGTCCTGCAGTCTTTGCACTACAGAACAGATACCATTTTCTGGTGTGTTTTGAAGTGAGTTCAAGTGCACAGAACAGCTGAAATGGAGATGTATGTACTATCTCGGCACAAAAAGAGAATTTTCAATCCTCAAAGCTAGTATTTAGCAAAGTGCAGAGAATATCAAAGCATGAACATATTCTGTGTTTACATCCTCTGGGTTTACTCTGTTTTTCCCCAAGTTTGCTGTGATCTGTAGTATAGAAATACCTTCTGAGAAATACCAAAAGTACAACAGTAAATTAACTGGACCACAGCAATGACTGCTGAAGTTCTTCTAGATTAAAAAAACTCAATCACTAAAAAGGAGTCCTTCTTACTTTAGCCAAAATTTAAAAAAAATATTAAATAGAAAAACCTGCAGCTCTCTCTGCTTTTCAGAGAAAGGGGTCTGATCACTTCCTAAGCATAATTTGCTCACATCAGTGAGATAATCTGACAAAAGTCTGGGAAAGATGTGGCCTGCCAGCTGAAAAAACTCAGGAAAACACCTCAGGATTGGAGACACAGGAGGGGCTTTGAACCCCACAGCACATTTCTCCTTAGCAATAGGCAAACAGGGCAAGGGCAACAGGAAATGCATGGAATTACTTCCCTTGGCAAGCACAAGAGTTTATTCAGAAGTGCTAAACAGTTTTGAGGAAAGGCCAAGAGTTAACCTATTTTTGGAAAATGTTCTGCACAGTGAAACAGCTGTGATGTAGAAATTCAAAGTCTGGACAGAATCTGATCAATGTTTTCAGAAACTCAGCTGAAGCATTTATTTCATAAAAGTCTTCAGAGAAAAAGTCAGATAGTAAGAACAGACAAGGTTACAGAACATGGACTAGTTTCATGTTTTTAAATTAGTTACGCCAAATGGATTCCATTCTAAAATANAAAACAGAAGGAAAAAAAAAAAGCATCAGCACTAACGATGAAACAAACAAAACACCCCACTGCAATCAATAAGCTCCTGAAGATAAAATACAATTATATAGCAGGCAACATTGATTTTTTTTTCCAGAACAAACCAAGTTAAACTTAGTTTTCCTCTGTAATAGTATACAAGAACATCTGGATATCAGGTTTCCTGTAACTTGTTTGTAGGAGGTTTATTAATAGTATTTCATGTGACAGTCCAATGCAAGCTTGGAAATGAGATGAAGATGAAACTATTGCATGATAACAGACAAAATTGTTGAACAACCTCACTCAGAGAGCAGTTATTAATTATTACCTTTCCAGAACACACCGGGAAGGTTTCACCAAGGCCAGTCAGTAATTTTGGGAATCACCTGGGTGATGGAATAAAGACTTCTCCTAGCCAAAGATGAACCCAATAAAAAGTTAGGGACCACAGCCATGCTGTAAAACAGGTTTAGAATTCAGAATGAGAGTATAAAATATTAAAAATGTTCTTTATAGGATATAAATACTGCTAAGCTCAAGGAATAAAAGCAGGAATATCCAGCAGCAAGACTGGTGAGGCTTGCTTAGGCTTGGACTCCAAGTTCCCATGAGCAAGAGTGTGGGATGACAACAGTGCAACAGAGCCAAGGGTGAAGGGCAGACAGGGACATTTCCATTCTGTGCACACCAAGGATGTCCCCAGTGGGGAACTCCAGCACCACAGGGAGATGCCACACTTAAGGAAAGTGTGCACACTGTGGACTCACTAGAAAAATTCCAGACACTGATCTGTGTTCTTTGGAAGGAGGTTAAAGCAGTTTAAGGCACATTACAAGAGTTAGTAAGCAGAAGCACTGCTCCAGGCAACATTTCTCTCAGCTTTTGCCAGAGATCAGCTCAAAATTATCTTGAAAATGAAGAAATAAAATGCATACCTCTGTAAAAGAAAAGTCATTAAAAAGCTCATCTTAGTGAGGAACTCCATGCAGTCATTTCTTACTTACAGTGGGCATTGGTATCCTCTTTACTAGTTAAATGGATGTATTTCTTACTAAAGCACAGAAGCTAGGGCACAAAACTTTTCCATTCTTGCACTGAGGAGCCAACTCAGTGTAGTGCCAGTTTCCCAGATCAATTATGATGTTGTACAGCCTATCCCTGTGCTCACTATTAATACATTTCTTCAGCCCAGGACAAAACTTCCTCACTATGGAAGTCAAAAATGCCATTTTTATCACGTTAAACTATTTCAAAACCTGAAAAAAAATAGATTAATATTTTCAATAAATGCCATACCAGAATGAAAAGGAGGCACTTCACTGCTTTCACACCCTAATGACTGCTTGATTAACCCAGCAATCCACAGCCAGGGAGCTAAGCAGCCTCCATGGGCCATATGCAGCAACACTGTGACTTATGGCTTTATATCCTTACACTGGCCTCTCCTGCACCACCTGATAAATCAACACACAAGTCATTAAATGGTTCATTATCCAAGCATTATGATTCATTCTCTCTGCCAGGAAACAAGAAATGATGGGCATCTTCTGCTTGCAACCATGACTGTCCATCAATATAACAGATTAAGTGTATGAGGGAGTTTAGTTTGGTGTAAAGGTCAGTGGGATGCTTCATGTGCCAATTTTTCTTCTGCAAGGCTTGACCTCTTAGAAGGGAAAAAAAAGTGTGGACAAAGAATAAGAGAATGTGGTTATCCTGCTGTGTAGACGGCTTTTTAAAATAAAATAATCATTAACTTAAAAAATAAGAGCCATGACAGAAGAGAATGGAAACAGGGCTTGCATCTGATCACCATGAAGTCTGGCACCATCAGTATCCTGAGCTTAGAAAAATATCACTTTTTTATTATGCATTCACATTTCAGATAGCCCATGACAGCTAGTAGGTCTGAATAAAAATTACTAGATATATAATAAATAAGTCTCTGTCATTACTGTATTATGCTGAAGATCATGCAACATCCCTCTAAAGACAAAAAAAAAAGTTTGAGAAAAAAACACTGGCCTAACCTAAGAAAAAGTAGAAAAATGTGTATGATCATTACTTCACAGAAACAATGAATAGAAGCAAGTGTGTATTCTTACCTCCAGTTACTCATCATATATCAGCAGCCACTACAAAATTTAAGAACATTTTGATTTATAAAAAGATTGTATCCTTACCTTAATCACAATAACTCAAAGCTTTGTCTTCAGAATTGAAGGATTGCTATATTCCTTCCCAATTGCAACAAGAGTTTGACTTTTTAAGAGTGGTTGGGGGTTTTTTTCTGCTGTCAGAAAAACACTCAAAAAACAACAGCAGAAAAACTTGTGGTATGATACTTACAAGAGATGGGAAAAATTAAGTTTTCCTAAAGATACCAGGGAATTGTGCAAAACCACAGGAAGAGCCAGGATTTGGGCTAATTTTGTACTCAGGGTAAACCCAGGGGTTTTTACCAGAACCTTTGGTTAGAGTTTTCCACACAAAATTAGATACAGGAAGATTCAAAGGATATTTATGCAAATTACTACATGACAGTGATGGTATTTATATAAATTATTTTATATAGTTACACTAGGCAGATCTGCTCCTCCATTTCCAAATTTACAAACTATGAGCATTCCTTATAAAACACCACACTTCAGTCCTTGGGCCAGAGATATTCAGACATTCAGGTACAAATTTTAGTATCAGTGCACTTGTATAAAGATGCAATTTTCTGAAAGTTGAAAGCCCAGGTATTGTTCACCAGCTGCTCTGTAAGTACAGACCTGTTACATTTATTCCTAGATATCAGCTCTCATGCACCTCTCAGGAGGTGGAATGTGAACTGCCAGAGCAGCAGGATGGTTATGCTTGAACAAATCAAGGAGATTGCATGGTCTGGCTTTGAGGCTTAACATGACTGCAGCTCTTCCTGCCTTAACAAATATCTGCTCCTCTGGCTGGCACAGCACACAAACACAACAGGTTTAGGAGAAAGTAGAAAGATCCTTTGCTGTTTCAAGCTACTGATCAGAAATAAGCATGGCTCAAAAGGATTGAGTCTCAAAATAATACATTCTTTTGAATGGCTGAAAAAATTCTCAAAGCAAAGTAGTAATTTGGGAATTAGAAGAAAATTTTTTTTTTTTTTGCTTAAATTTGGAGGTAAGAATCTAAATTTAAAAAAACAGTACCATATTCCTAAAGCAACTTGCTGCTTCTACATGAAGAGGTAAAGGGATAGAAGAAAATGCAAAGTATGGGCCTTAGTTGTTTCCTTTTAATCTGGAGATATCCCCATAATTTGCTACTGGTAACAGAAGGTAACAATTCCTGCCTTTCTCTTTGGGGAAGTGGGGGGGCACAGTTTCAGGGCAAGCAAAACACCCTCACATCTTCTTGGCTGAAAAGTCCTGGAGTGCTGCTAGAATCCTGATCATTTTAGAAAAATGTGAGCAGTCTTCAGGTGATGGTCTCAGCTGACATACAAATTCCTGAGAATCAAGAGGTTTTTGTGATTTAAAAAAAAAAAAAAAAAAGCACCGTGTGTAGCATTCCTCTAGATATGATTTAGTCACAAAGGGTTTGAAGATTTCCTCTGTGCACTAAATGGCAGAACTATCACCCCTCCCAGGCAGGAGTCACCTGTTCTTAGGGCAAGAAAGTCACAGCTTTACAAAGTTCAGACTTCCAGGGACAAGGCTCCCACTCCAGTGGACTGACTTGACAAAGTTACCTCAACTCTCTGGCTGCCCTCGTGCTGGAAATCCATCCAATGCTCAACAGATGCTCAGCAGCCTGCCTTCAATCACTGAATAAAAGTAAAAGCTAGTAAAGATTTTCCCAAGAAATTCACCACTTGGATTCTTCATGCTGGCATAAAAGCATTTTTCAAAGACTAAACTATTTTATTCTTTGGATTTAATGGCAACCGTATTCTGCACTTTGGATTTTTGGGGGAAAAAAAGCATATCCTGTGAGGTTTTAATTTGAAATGTTATTATGTTCTAAACAGCCCTATACTTCCACAAAAGTGTTGATTTCAACTTTATTCCATCTCAGTAAGTGTTCCTAGGAATTAAATGGATATGGCAGCAACAGAATTGGTTGTGGATAATGTATTTGGAACTAGATTACATGAACTAGTATTATGGATAATTAATTGATGATCACACAGAGAGATCTGCATTTCTAGATTCACTTATGTAAAGAGCACCTTATGGTATATCTTTGCAAATGTCTTTTCCTCCAGACTGGAAAAAATTATGTCAAAAAGCAATGAAATGTGACATATTCCTCCAGAGCAGAGATATTAACTTTTTCTGAAACTAGTCTGCATGAAATAGAAAAAAAAATTAGCATAGAATTAACATTTTTGAAGACTCCTAAAATGCAAAATTATGTTATTGAAATTGACAGCAGTGAGGTTTATCTCTTAACATAGGTCTAGG
This sequence comes from Buphagus erythrorhynchus, assembly GCA_013400855.1. Lineage (NCBI taxonomy): Eukaryota > Metazoa > Chordata > Aves > Passeriformes > Sturnidae > Buphagus > Buphagus erythrorhynchus. The sequence goes on along the minus strand of VZTT01032744.1, from coordinate 133,372 downwards.
AAAGAATAACCTCAGAGGGACCAATGGTGCAGCCCCAACTACTAATCATGATTCAGATACTTTGCAGAAGTAATAAGAAAAAGTAATACAAGTAGTAATTCTCTTAGAGATTTTTCGCTCTGTCCTCCCAGACTGGGCTTTAATGAGACTCAGGAAGGGGAAGGTGAGGGTGTAGGGGAAGGAAAAAAATAATCTTCAGAAAAGATCACATGTAAGGGAAAAGAAATAAAGCAAGACTGATAAAAGGCACAAATAGCTCAAGTTCAGGATCTCCTGATTTTCTGCTACAATCTAGTAAATTTTTTATATTTTGCTAATTATGTGTTTTCTTTGTAAAAATGCAAACTTTTAACAAAAATAAGGGAGAATAAGAATATTATTCAAAATAATATAATATTTAAAGGAGATTAAAAACATTTCTGATGTTTCAGAATTTAACATTCACCATTTAGCTATAATGACTATCAATTTCCATGCTGACATATACTGAATTTCACTAATTAGGTGCTTTCTCCCTGCATAGCTGCCTTTTCTGATATATAGTCCTGCATATCTATTCAGTAACTATTGCCAAGTATCAAAGGTGCTGTGTATAATTTCACATAAGTTTTGAACACCTTTCAAAAATATTGAGACTGAAATTGTTCCAATATTGAATTCCAGAAGTCTGAGGTGTTTTAACCCAATATACAACACTGAAATGTATAAAATAGGGAAGGGAAAGAGAAAGGAGAAGGAGGAGGAGAAGAAAAGAAGGAGGAGGAGAAGAAAAGAAGGAGACCAGAAGAAGAGAAAAAAAAGAAGTTATATATAGTATCACTTATTTTACCCCGTCCTTACAGTGGAATTTGCAGGCAGCTGGTGGGAAGTTTTATCCCAGAGTGCCTTCTAGTGGTTGTGGATACACCTCAGCTCCAAACAGCAGTCCTAACACCAGCCAAATAATTATTCACTAAACCAATCACAAAAATATATTCACAGATTAGTTATGAGAAATATTTGTTGCATGTCAGACCCACAGTTTTCCATGGTAAAGCTGTTTATAAAAATAGAAACATAATTTAGTCATAGAAGAGTATTATTTACCAAACACCTAAGAAAGAAAATAATAAATACTAAAATACAGTGTTCCTCTTTGGGAAAATACTTAACCTGAATTGCAGGTTTATGCCAGCTAGGAAAATTAGCAATATTGTGAGCTCATTTCACTGAATAACTCTAAGAGCAGTATTTTTTAGAATTATTTTTAACTGTACCAGCTACACATGTATGTAATATTGAGCTATAAAAGACATAGAAGTTTACACATGGATCAAAAAAAAACCTCACAGTCTCAACTGGAAATTCCCTAATATATAAAATGGTCCAAAAAGGTGAAAAACAAATAGCCAGGCTGCTCAGGAATCATTGCGTTTTTCTCAGCCTATCCACCCCTCTGTAAAGTGTTTTGCAGAACCTTTGTATTTTTCTATTTGCACGGCAGGTGTAGCTCCCTGGCTGCTGTGTTTAATGCACTTTCACTAATGGCAGCAGGCTTGGGAACAGCTCTCCAGCCTCAAGTGTTCTATGGAGAAGGGGAACTGCTGGTGAGGGATTTGTGCATCCTCATTTAACCTGGGAGCTGTGTCAGCAGCACTGCCCCACACTGGAGCCACTTGTTCACATACCCTTTCCTCTTCTGCTAACACTGCAAACCAGTGTCCAAAAGCCATGGGAAACAAAACCACTCCCAAGGAACACCAGGACATGCTGGGTATGCACCAAACTGCTGCTGCATTCATTGGAATGGCCAAAGGCACCTCAGAAGAGAAGCTTAATGGTTACAGAAAATGTAGGGGGAAAGCTTCATTCTAGCTTAGGGTGCAACTAGTAAAAGTAGTCAAAGCTGATTACAAAATTCTTTAGACAAGAAATAAACAATCCTTAGTTTTCCAACTCACTTCTGTGACTGCCAGCCACATTATCACACACATCCATCTCAATTACCTTATTTAAGCCCAAAAGTAAATGCTGCTGCTCCCATAATCCCTAACACAGACCTCTCAATTAGGACAGCTTTATACCAGAGGTTCTATTTCTTTCCCATGATGCTGTGTTTAATTTATTTACATTTGTTGAAAAACATAACAAAACCCTCTGGTAATTTAGGGAATTGTTTGTGCAAATAAAATCTGTTAACTCCAGACACCAGCTGAAATACCAGTGCCACAGGCGTGCCCTCAGGTGACCTCTCAGACAACCCTTTCATAGAAAAAAGGTATAAAAATAGAAAATGAGGCAGCTTTTCTTTTTGCTATGGGACAACCACCACCAGCCCCTCTCAGCACCTGAGGGGAGGAGCTCCTGGGTGGGGCTGGGATGGCTCAGGTGTGTTCAGGCATGGGATACAGGAGCTCAGGTGTGTCCTCAGAATGGGATACAGGAGCTCCTGGGTGGGGCTGGGATGGCTCAGGTGTGTTCAGGCATGGGATACAGGAGCTCAGGTGTGTTCTCAGAGTGGGATACAGGAGCTCCATGCCCTGGGTGGGCTGCAACAGCACCAGTGTTCCCTCCCAGCTGGGATTCAGGAACTCCACTCCCTTTGTTCTCTGGGGCAGCTCTGACCTGCTGGGATCTCTGCTGTGACAGGACCTGGTGCCTGGTGAGCCCAGGCAGTGAGGGATGCTTTGGGATTTGTCCCCAGCTCCCCAGGTGTGCCAAGCTGTGCCTGCAGCTGTGTCACCTCCCCCTGGCTGTGACAAATCACCTGTGTGCTTTGTTCCCTTCATCCAAGCAATACAGCACAGCCTTTGCACAGGGTCCCACTCCAAGGAGTTGCTGCCTTTGTCACCTGCACAGTCACATAGGAATTATTCACTTCACACCAATGAGGATACATTGCACACATGCAAAGTGAAACCCTATGCAAAGGGGAATTGCTCATTAACAATGCCCTTAACATCTTATTAATCTCACTGAGACTCAATGAAGTTTCTTAGGCAAAGTCACATGAACAGGTTAACTGCATACACAGTTATTTAATAGCTGTCAGACAACTAAAGTGACAAAGGTAAGTGCTCTCCCCTTGGCAGTAGGGATGGCTCAGGCAGCTCCCCTATGGCACAGAAATCCTTGGGACCTGCCTGCAGGCTGCTTTTCAGGGCTACAGCAACAGAACTCAGCACCCCAAATGAAGCATCAGAAACCAATGCAGGCTTCTTCTCTAAAAACATTTTCCCAGTTGCAGTCTGGCTCAGCACACCTGCATGGGAAGGGAAGCCAGGTGAGCTCATCTGCCATCTTCTGCTTTGGCAATAGTTGTGTGGACAGGCCTGGATCACACAGCATCTCTTCTTGCTGGAGCTGAACTTGCTACAAACCCACACCTTCTCCACAACTACTCCCCTCTCCTTCAATTTCTAGTAAAAAATAAATGCAAGAGGTCTCCAGTGTATGAACATTTCTGCATCTCTTTCTGACATCCCCTTCTGTGTATAGACTATACTTAATAATTTCAGGTTATCTTTGATTGGTGCACAAAAACAGGGGAAATTTCTAATATATGGCCACACCTGCAATTCTATTCTCTCCAACCTATTTTGCTCATGAAGAAAATTCCCTCTCACTTTCCCCCAGTGGTCTATGTGCTGATGATTATATATCCCTTCTAGGTGGGGAGGTGATACCAAGGTGAATTTTCCATACCAACACTTGCCCCAACACATTTATAGTACAAGAATAATTCTCTAATTCTGTTTCAGCTTCTCATGTTTCTCTCAATGTATTTGTAGTAGATATTATGTGTATTTTGACAGATTGCACCCTGGAAGCAATTAGAAAGTTTGAAGTGTGTGCTGGTATTTTAGGAGCATTTCATTTCAAATCCAAGCATGTTTTCTAAAGATGTGTACTTTCTGCCTTGTTTCAAATACATATGGAACTTTCACTGCATCTTCCCTCTACTCTGTCCTGCTGCTGGAGTGTTCAACCACCCAAAGTGCAGAAAACAACATGGAAAAGAAGCTAAGCCATGTCTGCTGGTACAGAGACAACACCAGCCACAGGCAATGAAATCTTAAGCACTTGGAAATCAAGAGATGGACTTTCAAACATCAGTGGCTTTTTAAAAAGGTGCTTCATGTTTCTGAGAAATTCTAGGAAAGCTTTTCATATGCCCAGTGCATGTGGGTAGAATTTCCAGCTGAATGTCCTGATTAACAAGAGGGCTCCCATCAAAGACAACAAGAAGAGACTGTGAAGGAAGCAATCAAATAGTATACAACAGTGAAAAATAATCATAAAATATGCAAATCTAGAATTATGGAAGTATAAACAGCATATAAACAAGTGGGAAAGTTTCAATGAGACAGTGCATGGATTTGGCAAACACTTTGTTAGCACAAATAAATCTTGTTTTTTCAGAGCTTAAGTGAAGAAGAACAGCATTGCTACAGCTCAGGGGACTCTCCAAAGATTCCTGACTGAGTGCTATGTGCATTTTTTACACCAGTACAGAAAGAAATGTTTTAGATCAGTTAAAATGGAAAGAAGATAATGTTGGCTGCTTTACCAAAGTAACTGAAGAAATCCCAGCTTTATGGTTTTGCTCTTTATCGATATCTTTTATTAAATTGCTTCATAAATAGTCTTCCTCTGAAGGCAGTGAATCGATGGAATGAATATCCTTTTCTGATTGTTATCAGGCAGACAGCAGTTTAGGAGAACACTTAAGCTTTAAAGAAGAAGCTTAAATCTTACTGGAGACAATTATATCCTTTGTTAACTGAAGAAAATGGTTGTAGTACCTTTAACAGAGGGTCATGGTTATGTTCAGCAGTAAGAAAAATAGTATAAGTAAAAGGTAATAATAGAGTAGCCTGGACACAAAAATACATAAGACAAATAGAAATTACCTGCTGAATTCTAGTGTATTATACAAAAAAAAAAAAACGTTCCTCCAGTTCAAACTTATAACCAGTGGGTCAGACTGTGTGTTTCTGTTTGCCAGGACTGAGGTGGTTTTACAAGGCACAGAAAGGAATGCATGTGCAAAACCATTTCACCCCAGACATTCCTGGCACTGAGCTGCTCTCTTATCCAGCATTCTTACAGCTCTCAGCTGGAAAAGCAGCTACCAAAATGTTTGTAACTGGGAGAGGTGCTGGTGCTGGGCCAGGAACTGGAGGTGCAGTGCAGCCCAGGAATCAGCACTTTGGCACAGAGGAGGGAGCATCAAAGCTTTTCTCTCTCCCTCAGCACAGCTGGAAGGAGCACAGGCAGACACTTGTCAGCACAAACCAAAAGGATGATGATGATGATGATGATGATGCACATTCCTCTGTCCAGGAAAGGGAAAGCAGCTCCCAGGAGTCCAGGGCAGTAGGAGGCTGAGAAGGAATTTGTGCCACTGAAACCTGCTCTCTGTCATGTTGCAGTGGCACCAATTCCTCCTGTGCCATCACTGGCACATTCCAGAGCCCATCCAGAGAGGTGTGCAGCTGCTCTCCATGGCTGGAACCAAACCCCAGCAGCTCCAGGCTGGGAATGTTTGCCACTGTCACTGTCCTGAAGGACCCAAATATGCAAGAGACACTGGGCAGTGTCACCCTTCCATAAATCTCCTGGTTATCTGTTATGCCTGGCTGGATATTAGAGCTCTGACCCAAGGGTGTTCATTCTAAACCATGTTTACTCGATATCCCTCTGCACAAAAGGTCAGGTCTCTCTGATTTTTTGGTGTTAGCTTGTGTTTCCTTTGTACATCTGCAGCTCAAATTATGATGGAGCTCTCCCCCATATGGTGCTCTAAGCTTTCCTAAATTGATTACAATTAAAATAGACAGTTCTTTGACTGATCCTCTTTTCTTAAGCACAGCTAATGCAGATTAACTGTCCACAGAAAGAGGCTTTAAGTATCCAGTGCAAGAAAAACCTCATTAAACATTACCAGTGGCATCACCAAGTATCACTGTCATCATTTAATGCATTGTGCTGTTTGACAGTGTAATAAAAATTAGCAACTAAAAATACTTCTGTGCTGAAAGACCCACATTTTTACCCTCTCTCATGCATTTCACGTGTGCTGTCTCACTGAATTGTAGCTCAAACTACAGCACAAAGTAACCCCTGGGTGTCCTTCTGCCTAAGAATGACCACAGTTGTATCTACTGAAAAATCTGGCTGTACATAGAGCAATAAATTTGAAATTTCTTAACTACTGTTCAGTCTTAATTTTGTTTCTAAACATATACAAACACATAAAATGAAAGAGATGTGTAATATGAGAATGAAAACATGACAACCTCTCATATTAGAGCACAACATTTTTCATTACATTCTAAGGAAAAAAAAACACCACAGTGTGAGCACACGCAGATTATTAAACCACAGGACTTTCAAAAATACATTTCTTAATTTTGGAAAAGGGTTTTATTCTGTTTTGATGAAAAGTCATGGTCAAGGAAAAAAAATCCAGCACAAGGAGGCAGATGAATAGAATTTGTACAACTTACTGTATAAAAACCACCAAGTTTTCTCTAAGATATACTGTGTCCATAAAGAGCAGATGGATGCAAAGGACTGATTCCTAGGACACTGTGAGGGAAATAAACAGCAACCTGCCCTGCTCCATTGTGATTAGTCCTTACAGAATACATTGATGAGTAACTCAGGAGCTGTTCAAAGCACAGCAACCAATGCCTGTGAAATTTATGCAATTTAAAAATCCTTGCTACTGCAAGTTTTTTAGGTATTCACTTGCCCATCTCCATTTCTCCTCCAGTGACACACAGAGCTTAGGCTACACCTGTTTAAACCCTCCAAAAACATTCCTGGATAAAAGCAGGAAAGGCATGAATGAATCCAAGGCTAGGGAAAAAGGAGAATGTTTGGTTCTTAATGTTCCCAGACATGAATCCTCAGGAATGACCAGAACAAAACAGGATTATTCAAACACAACTAAGCACTGGAATGTTTGTCAATGCTTCCTTGAGAAATGCATTTGTTTATCCATAATCCAATTTCTACATGAATATTTGGCCCAGCTTTGGGAAAGATGTTTACTCCCAAACAATTTCATTATTTATATACTTCAGTATATAAAGAATGAAATTATATATTCTTTTTATGCTTCACTATCTGAGGAAATCTATTAGCTTTTAAAACTAACAAAAGTATGTCTTAAAAATTGCTTTGCATCCACAGTTTTCTTAAAAAAAAGAATCTTTGATGACTAATTCTGCAGAAACACAGGTATTGAATTTGACTGGTACAGAGTTGATAATGCATCAAAATAAATGCCATGGTTAAATTTACCCAGACTCATATGAGAGTCCAACCAGGACAGCCATACACCAGTGATATAGTACCTGCTCATTTTGAACTGGAAGAAAATATTTTTTCAAACCTGTCTAGTTCCCAATACAATGGTTTAATAACAAACCCCAAAATTAGGATGACAATTTCTGACAGACACAGCAGCAGGGATGAGCCATGCTCCCTGCAGGCCACCATCAGGCATGTGAACTTTATCAGAGTAACCACACAAAAACCACCTGGCAGGACCTGTCCAGGCTCACTAAAGGCCTGGGACAGAATTCTTCACAGGAGTCTGCTAGAAGACCCAAATAAAGCTATGATAAAGCAAAATACTTGCTCAAAACTACAAACTGTCCAGAGGATAGAAATTAAAGAAAGAATAATTGGTTTACTGTCAGTATGGCTACAGAGTAACAGTAATACTTCAAGGTTCTCTACATAACTTTTTTCCACAATTTGACAGAAAAAATGAAAATTTTCTATCTGTCCAGCTTGGTGGAAAAAACCCACCAAGACAAAACCAAAGGGATGATCTGGAATAGAGATGGTAAGCAACATCCAGAGGCACAGATTTGTGGTTTTGTTAGGTAGATTGTGTCCTGCACACAAAACAACTGCTGGGAGAATTGCTGGGTGTGCTCCTGCAGAGCAGTGCCATGGAGCTGTGCCACTCTGCCAGGCTCCCTCTGCCCCATGGCTGGGGGCAGCTCTGCTCCTGAGCTGCACTCTGCCAGCTCCTGCAGATTTATGCACCCCCTCTCCTCAACAAAGGAACTGTTCAAGTGAGTATTGCTAATTTATCATAATCACAAGAGGAATTTTAGGTATATGTTAGATTTTCTATTAAAGAAAATTACTCCTCTTCTTTGAATGAGTAAGGTCATCAGGAGGCAGCTTTCACCTGCCAGTCTTCTGAATCACAGGGTAGAGATGGATTTTTTTTTTAAAACCACAAACCTTTTTTTTTTTTAATAAAATGGAAAAGCTTTCCATGCACATTTCAGCATGAAAGGATATAACTCCCTATTCTTTGCACTGATTGCAGTGCTTATCAAAGAGAAACATCTGCTGGGGCACAAATACTGCAGAATAATCTTCTTTGGGTTAACATTCCCTATTTCCATTATGATTTTTTTTCTAACCAGATAGCTATAATAAATTTAAATCAATCTAATGTACTATGATTAAATACTATGATTAAATGAAGGAGAAAGCTAAGGTAAGATCATACAGACCTCAAGGCTTCTGCAGCATCCACTCACTGTTGCATGTACAGGAGGGACTTGTTAGAGATTGCAAGAAATTGAAACTTCCCACAGAATCTTGACATATCAGAAAGATCAGATATAACTTGGTGTGCAGTAAATGTAAAAGCTTTTAATTACACAACTAAGCTACTTTGCATTGCATTGTATGCAGGTGAGATATCTAAATGAATTACCATTTTTGGCAGTGTCTATCTGGGTTTTTTCACTTCTAGCAGGTGAGGAGCAGAATCACACAGAATACAGAAGCTGGGTCAGTTACAGTAAATCCTCTCCAAATGCAGCCATGAGGTCCCTGGGCCACAGGGATGTGGTTGCTTTCAGCTTGTGCCAAGCTCCCCTGCTCACAAGGACACCTGCACTCTGTGCATTCTCTATTTTATAGGAGCTGTTCAGACTGCAAAGACTGACCAATTTACTTGTCCAAAATCACCACTGCTTTGGTGGAAAGCCCAGAGCAGCTTTGCAAAGTCACTTTTGAAGTTCTTTCCCTTGCTGTGAACTGGTGTTTTTCAGTAGCTGAACATTTCCCAAGGAAGAAGGCTCAATGTAAAAGCACAATTATCCCTCACCCATGTTCATCCTTTTCCTCCACTGACATTTACCCCACCCTTTACTCACTGCCCTCCTCTCTGGCTGTACTATTTCACTCAATGGAGCTGCTGTGGCTTTCTCCTCAGTGCCCTGATTTGAAAGCCCAGACTGTGTCTTGATATATGAAACTGTCGAGTTTTACAGGCACTTTTTATGTCCACCCACTTTTCCTGGTATGTTCACCATACTTAGTTCAGGTTTAAAAAAAAAAAAAACAACAAAACTACACAAAACAACTAACAGATGTGTTCCAGGAGGGAAGGAGCACAAATGCAGCAGCAGTGCTTCTGACAATGCAGTCTTACACACAAAAATGACTGAGGAAACAGAGGATTGGGCAGAGCACTCCCACAAACAAGTGATGTACACAAGGGAAAAGTGCTGTGCTTCCCATGGGACTGCCTTACAAGAGCTTTGAACTCTGTGTGTGGAGACATCACAATGACATGTTTCCCATCTAAAGCAAAATACAAGAAAATAGAAAGCCACAGGCACAGTGAAGTAAGAAATTTAAACCAGCCTCCTTTGCTTGTTTCTATAGTAACCAGTGCAGTAAGAGCTTGCCAGAAATATTAGACCTAGACTATATGAATTGTTTATGTAATCATATTTTACATGCAAACAGAGCTCTGCCTCAATGAAGTCACTGTATCACAGGAAAGATGTGTGCTTTACTGCCTGCATTAGCAGAACAGATGGAATACATGGCACCACCATGAACACAGCAAGAGACTGAATTTCCACTCTGAATTTTTAACAGTTCTGGCACATTGTTACTCTATGATGTGTCAGTTCTAGGACACAAAATGCAGCATTCTGTCCTTAGGGCTGTCAGTCAAGCATATCAGACAGCACTAAACTCACTTGTAAAACATCTAGGTGTTATTTCTCTTACAAAGCAAATATTTTCCAAGATTACAAATATTTTTATACAATCAAAGAGTTTAGAGAAAATAAAAGTCCTATTAGAGGGACATCTGCAATTTGGAATGAAACCTTAGGAATGTTCTCAGATTGTATAATAGTCAGTCAGCTATGCCTGTTTTGTCTGGGGAGATAATCTCAAAGTTGAAGCCCTCTATGGATATTTTATTTCCCCTTTAAAAATATTGAATTTCCTGTAAAAAGGAATATACTCAAAAGCTCTAGACCTTCCTGCTAAAGTCTAAGAAGACACAAGATAGGAAAGTTATAGCTGTTTCCCTACACCTGAAATGCAGCATTAACCTCTTTCCAGCATTTATAACAGATGTAAAACATGGCATGTCACAAAGCAGCACATTTAACAAGAGCACAGCATTTCACCCCCTTACCCCCAGGATGTGGTTAATACATTCCAAAACACTGTTTTCTTAGGGATTTGAAAACACTGAAGCAAGAGAAGTTATGATGCCAGTCTGTGTTAATTCTAAGCCCCTTAAGTCATTTCAAAATAAGGTCTCCCAAAAGAAAGGCATAAGTAGCAGAAAGTAAAAGCAGGTACAGCATTCTGGTAAGATATGTCAGTTGTTCTGTGTTCAGTTCTTCCTACTTTTGGCTGAAGCATTTCAGAATTTAGAATAGAGAATTATTCATAGCAGGCTGAGCTTTATTTTTAACTCTCCACATAATCTGACATTACAGTAATGGATTTAGTATAAATTTAAATAAAACTCTCTTAATGCAAAGTCAGATAAGTTCCCTTTAAAACATTTTGTCTTCAAGAAAGCTCACCCTGCTATTTTAATTCTCTGAATATTTGGTGGCATAATTGGTTTCTAAGGCTTTTATTCCACTGTTCTTTTTTTCCTTACTTACTAACACACTTCCCAGGTTAGAAGCTTACTGGCTATTAATGATCTTTTCTTCCTTACATCACTGGATGAGTTTTTCCCCATTATTTGTAGAGTTGTTGTAGAAATAAAACAATCATTCATTCTGTACTTCAGATGTAGCTTCTAAAACATTTTACTGGTGTTGTTCAAGACCTATTCTTAAATAATTCAAGTAGTTAATTCTATTGCAATCACATCTTCAAAAAGCAACACGATAAGGCCAGACTTCTACTTCTGATAATGCCCAACAGCCAGCAGAGAGGAAAACAGAACTAGCTATTTTATACAAAGTTTTGTAGAAGCAGCATTACTGCAGTAGCAAAAGTAAGGCAGTATGTTCCTGTAAGATACAGTTCAAATTAAAATGGCTCTCCAACCCATAATGGAATTATACTCTAAGAAGCATCCAAAGATCACATGAAACACAATTCAAGATGGATTCTGAAACTGATTTCCACATTAGCTAGTCCTGGTTTTAGGCTGGGAATAGAAATGGTAGATTTCACCATAACAAAGAGGTCTTATACATATTAATTGGTCTCATCAAGGTTCCTCTCACAGCTTCTTATGTGCCACAATATACATTTATGAGAGTGAGGATTTCCTCCGTGCCTTTACTATAATTTCCCCATAACATTAGAGAAGTTTCAGACAAGTTTTCCTGCTAATATAGCAATCGAGTCAAAGAAAATTCTAAAAGAGCACTACCAAAATAATTACTGGCTTGTTGAAATTACTCTCAGTAAAGGGGAAGAACATAAACACAGATGATGTTTAAATTGAAAACTGCAGAGTAGGAATTATCAAAGTTACCTTACATTGAAATGATGAAATTGATTTTTCATTACGAGTAAAAATTCAAGTACCTCATATACCTAATGGAAAAAACAAAACCAATGTTCATCTGTGTGGAGGTTTTGGCAATTTTTTTATTGATTTGAAAGAAATTGCAATTTTATAAGTCCAAGAGATGAATTTATTGTATCGCTTTACTATTTAGCAAACAGCAAGAGTTAGCCTGGTATACATGGCCAAAAAGGCAGAATAAATCTTACCATCATGAAATGTCCATGCATAAATGGATACACTGAAATAACAACTAAATCTAGCTAATTCAGCTGCTGTCTCTGAAATTAATTATTTTAATTAAAATCATCAAGCATCTATCTGCCATGAGACAATTACAGACTTGCATTTTCATTTCCAAAAGAAAATGCAAAGCTTCACAACTGAAAAGCAATGTATTACTAAATGATACAATGCCAAAAAGAAAAATATGATAATCTGTGAAGGAATGGAAATGGCACACAAGACAGACATAGCTGAACAGGGAATACTCGAGGCAGTCCTGGCTTTCCCCTAAATCAGGGAGTAGAAGGGAATGACTTCAAAGACCAGAAAAGTGGTGAGATGCAAGACAAAGGCTTTCACACCTCTTATCATCCTATCTCAAGGCCAAAAGGTTCCTGCTGTTTCTCTCTATATTTCAAACAAGTCAAAAAAAGAGATTCTTCCACACTTAGAAAGACAAAAGTAATCAGGAGTTCTGTCTGCCTTCAAAACACCAACACCCAGTAGCAGGGAAAGGATGGCACACTCTCTCTCCCAGACTGCTTTGTAATTCAAGATCTAATGTTGTAAAACCTTACTCTTTCCCTGCATGTCTTAGCTTGCCTTCTGTGTCACCATTAGTATAAGGCAGACTTCTGGAACTCAAAGAAAAGGGTAGCATGTTGCAATTATGTCAAGATGGACACAACTGGCACCAACACCAGTCTTTTATTAAAAACCTTACATGCCTTCTCTCAGAGCTTCTTTCCAGCAGCTGTGACTCCTTCCCTCATAGACAGTGCCACACAGCCCTGACTCCTTCTCTCCTCTCTGCAAGTTCCCTTCTTCCTTCTGCATGACTGGCTAACCCCAAGCTGTTCCTTACCCAGCCACCTAACCCTGTCTGTCCCCACACAGCATCTTCTCACCTTGTCTGTCCCTTGCAGGACCACATATGCCTTCCTCCTCACAGCACAGCCAGCAGACTCAGGTTCTCAAGCTCCAACTGCAACTTACTCTCGACCAGCTCACCCACTCTTTTATAACATTGGGCAGGCAAGGCTGTCTGCCCTTCTCAGCAATCAGTACAGCTGTAATCCATTGAGGAAAATTGCCCTCTGCACTATCCTTACAAGCTATCTTCCCACATTAGCGTAGTAAAAAAGCTGTAGATGTGAGATAGTCAGGAACCTGATGCCCAAAGTTAGGCTGGAAATAAATCCCCATAAACCCGTGTCTATAGAGCAGCTATTTGTTTATTGCAGTGCTGGAGGTGAGGGGGATTTCTCCACCCAACTCACCCACCTTTGCCAAGTGCTGTGGTAAATATACCACATTATACAGCATCATACATTTACACAGTCTGAGCTCATGGTTATTGACAGTTCCTCTGCACTGTGCTTGCTCCTCCCCAGTTCAGGGGCCATCAGGGGTCTTTGATGAAGGCTTCCAAAATCTTTGCATCTGAACTTTTCAACTCTGTCTTCAGAGCATGCACTGTTATGGTGTTCCTTGGTCTGTCTGGTCTTAATCAACATAAATCCTGTTTTGTGGCTAATTGGCTTTGCACTTGCCAATTTCTCATTACTACTATACTTACTATCCCTGAAACTATCCGCCTGGTGAGTTTTTTCTTCTTTTTTTTTTTGTCTATTCAGCTTTAAGCCACTAATTAACCATATACTAGCCATTACATTGTATAGAAAGTTATTTATATCAGGTTAAATAGGCATAAAAAGCTATGATGCAGGTTGTATAGGTATCAGGTAGTTGCACTGGTAGTGACACTCAAATGAACTTTACAGAGGCTGAAACAAAACTCGTGGCACTAAACAAGCTTTCCACAGGAGGAGGGTAGCACATGAAATCTATGGGGGATGGTGTGTCCCAAGACCAAAAGAACAGCACAGAGATGTTAAAACACATTTTGAAGGAACACAGCAGCATTTGCACCAGCTTGTGCAGGGGTGGCTGTAGGCTAGGCACCTTCCTGCAGCTGGTCCATAGAACTGTAGAGTGTTTGTTATTCAGATGCTGACTCCTGCACGACCTTAGAGTGTTGCCACAATCCTGGACCCTTTCTCAAATACTAGTTTTTTACCATGCCACGTTGTATGAGTATCAGCCATTTCAAAGGTACTCTGCCAGCCAAATGCCAGCTTTAACCTGCACTATTTCTCTCCCAAACTGCAATTGCTTATCAATGAATAGCACTTCCTTATAAACAACTGCACAGGAGACTGCGTGAGGACCAAGAATGTGAAAATGTGAAATGCTAATGTGAAAATTACCTCTGACAAACATGCTTCACACTATTAAATACTCACCCCATTAAACAAGCACACCAAACCTAAAGAAAAACATTTGAACAAAAGGGCACATTTTGTTTATGACAGGCTGAGGCTGGGCCTGCTCAGCCTCAAGAAGAGATGACTGAGAAGGCACCTCATCCCTATCTGTCAATGTCCAAAGGGAGGTGTCAGAGCATGGACCAGGCTCTGCTCCATGGGGCTCAGCAGTGGGACAGGAGGAACAGGCAGGAACTGAGGCCCAGGAAGTTCCACCTGAGCATGAGGAAGAACTTTCATGTGCACTGAACAGGCTGCCCATAGAGGGTGTGGTGTCTCCCTCCCTGGGGACATTGCACAGCAATCAGGACACAGTTCTGTGCCACGAGCTCTGGGATGGCCCTGCTGGAGCAGGGAGGTGGGGCCAGATGACCCACTGTGTTCCCTTCCAACCTGACCCATTCTGCCCTTTGGTGATAAAGCTGATTTTAAAAACAGAGACAAGACAAGAGCTCAGCCAGGCTTAAAACAAAGTGCAAGGGAAAGAAGTGCTATGTGTGCATCACAAAGGCAGCTGACTCAGGAGATTCAAGGCATGGAGAAGATGGGACAGAAAAACCAAGTGAGTTTCTAGCTGCAGTCCTTTAATAGGGATTACACTTGGGTATTAAAAGCATAACACCATTGCACAACTCCTGGCATGTGACCTGATCAGTAACTGTACAAATCCTACTGCAATGCCAGCAGGAGTCAGGAGAGTCAGAAAAAAAAGAGACCAAAACTTCCTTTCCCATTCCATTTGAACTGATTGCCCTCAACAGAGACAAACATCTCCTGTGACATTAAGTTGTCATCAGCTTCTGTAAATCCCAGTTCACTCAGTCTTTTCTTGTGGATCTGTCTCTTCTTTGCAGAAGTAGCCCCAAGTACATTTGCAATTTCAGAGTTGTTTTCAGTTTGTTCAGAAGTCTCAGCTCGCTTACAAAGCTCCAACTCATCAGTTACACATCCAGGTTGTTCTTGCCTGGAGCCCTCTGCACAGGCTGTCTCATCACCTGCCTGGGTAGGTTGTGTATTCCCTAAGGCAGGAAACAGAATGTCATCAGCAGTCATGCAAAGCAGCCACATCATTAAAAAATCCTGGAATTCATTTTCTTGAATCTTAGCATTGTCAACTCATCCCACTCTTTGGTTAAGTACTCCATGACAGTCACAAATTTCAAATACAAGTTATAAACTAGGCAATCCAAAAACCTGGGTATACTAGACTTAGTTAGTAGTTTTAGGAGTTTCTTCTAAGAAAAGTACCTGTAGTTCCCTGTCCTGAAGCATCCTTCGTTTCAGAGGGCATCACTGGTCTAACCAGGACCACACCATATCCATCGTTATTGTGGATCATATTATGAACCATGGTTATCTTGGGAGCCTCATAATCTTCATCTAAGAAGTTCTACAGAACAAAAGAGAAATCCAATATGTCATGTCCAGCTAAAGGGACACAAAAATCTTCTAGTTTTAAGTAGAATCAGTTCTCTGTATTAGCTAGAGCAGGATTATTTGCCTACACAGGAGACACTGCAAAAGGCATTTTCTCTTTCTGGCAGATAAGAAATAAAACCAGGTGACTGCTGGAGTGGATGAAATGAAAATACCACACTGCAAAGCTGCTGCAAGGCTGTCTGTCTGTAGGATGGGTTTGTCTTTGCAGAACTGGTTCATCCAGCAAGGATGAAGGCAAGCTCAAGGCAAGCATCATGTGTGACACATGAGAGTTCCAGCATAGCACAGCAGGGTTTTGAGCCAGCCCAAAGCCACTGGCACTAATTGTAGCAGTGATTAGCTTTTGGCAAACCAGTAAACCAGTACCTTGTGTCTGGGACTGACCTTGATCAGTATTCCCTCCTTGCAGTGGTGGATCCCATTGTGCAGCAGGGAGCATGAACTTCCTGGATAGATTTCCACACCTGCACCCTACAAGACACAGCTGGTAGCAGTCACAAGTAGTTTAGGCACATTTTTACCCTACAAGATATAGCTGGTAGCAGTTCACAAGTAGTTTTGGCACATGTACCACTGAACTTGACCTTTGTGTTCATCTACCAGTTTGCACAGTGCAAAACAGTGTTACCCCTCCAGCTTCACAGCTTTGGTACCCAGCTCAAGCAGCATTGTTCAAGGCTGAGGCCCCACAGCATGGGGCACCAGTGCATGAAGGCCTGCTGAAGAGTAGCTGAACTGCCTTGCCTTACTTGCTTGTGCTTTAGTCATCCCTCCCAATACCACAAGCCCCATCATTCTTCAAAATACCCAAATCAGAGTCCATTTTTGTGTTTATCATCCCTCTGTAAGAATCAAAAGGTGTCCAAAAAGGGCATTTCACATGCAGAACAAACAGAAAACTAGTTATGGGCAGAGAAACAAGAAAATCACTATAAAAGTACTGCAGGACATGAATCACCTATGCAGCAATGACTATTCCACAGATATCCCCTGTTACTGCATCACTTTGCTATCATCTCACACAAACCAGCCTGAGACATTTCACTAGATTTGATAAGAGGCTACAAGACCCTTGGGGCCAATCTTGATTCAGTAACACACAGCTGTCCAAAATGAATTTGTAAAGGTTCTCTCCAGAGCAACAGAAGCCACCCTGTGACTGACTGCACTATTTCCAAAGAGAAACCTTTATTTTAAATTAGGAAATAAGCCAAAGTTAAGAATGAGTGAGTACCTTTGCCCCATAAAGATCTGAGTTTTTCATCAATAGCTCAGCTGATGTCCTCACTGTTATTCCAGTGGTTTCACACTGTAACACACAATTCTCCAGCGTGGTTTTCCCATGATGGACATCTACATACATAGAAACAATTATTGCTGGATGAACCAGTTCTGCAAAGACAAACCCCTCCTACAGACAGACAAGCTCCTTGCAGCAGATTTGCACTGTGATATTTTCATTTTATCCACTTCAGGTTCAATTCACTGATTTGCTCATGTATGGTTTGAACTCATGCTGTTTTTCTGGTCTAAGCAAAGACACTGCTATGAGGGAGCACTGGTTAGAGATTTGTCTTAAAAGTTTTTTGACTTTTTCTTATGACAGCAATAATTCTTTTCATTACATTCCTAAGAGATTTTTGGATTCAAAAGATATTAAATACATGCATACAAGTGTTAATAAACATTTTAACATGTTTAAAACCCAAATGTCTGTTGAGGAAAAATACTGGTAGCATCTTCTGCAAAGACAAGGCCACAGCCAATAAACTCCTTGGATAAAATTTAGACTTATTTGAGTGTCAGTTTGAAGGTGCTGGAAACAAAGTTCTACAGCACTCCTGCAGCACCTGCTGTTCCTCCATGGAGCACTGGCTGGGGTCAGCTAGAGCTGAATATTGCCATGGCAGCTCTTCTGTGGAAAGAATAGTTTCCTTTTCCAGGCAGCCTGACACACGCTGTGTTGCACTCGAGTCAGGCTGCCTTAACAGCACAACAATGATCAAGGTAATGATCTTATCCCAGTAGAAGAATAAAGCATAAGAGTCACAATAGCTTAAAAGTATAAAATGAAGTTATTTTGATGTCCACATTAGAAGCAAGTTTAAAAAAAGGGGAGGAAGACTTGATATATATATACTTGTAGGGCTCCTCTCTATGATATTTTGTTAAAATGCAACACTGGGTCCCAGCTTTAATTCCAACACTAAATATGAAAGAGTCACAAAAAGGTCAAGATGCTTTTACACTTACTTAAAATCCCCTCCACAGCATCATGCTGCACTAACTTCAAATTGGAGATCTTTATATTGGCTCCTGTACAGTCAAAGAAGTTGTCTCCTTTCCCTTGTTTTTCTATCACGACATCATCTGGCAGGCCATAGCCTAGAGCAGAGGTGAAAGATGCAAGCTCAGGGAATATCTGGTGACAGGGAATATCTGAGCACCTGCTCAGTACATAACTGACATTTAAATCTATGGCAGAAGTTTAAACCTTGATGTTTAATACCTTGAACAGGATTTTCAACAAGCAGCCACGCTACACCTTACATCTCCCTCTGTGCCAAGGTACAAGCACTCCAAACTAAACTCAAATGTTACCTTACTCGAATGGCACACAACAAAATGCAAAGTTATCTGAGAAAGCTGAACAAATGGGTAACTGAGCTCACATTTGCCAAAGCCAAAGTTCTCACTCCCTAAAGTTACCAACAGAGCAGGGGGTATGCAGGAATTGAGGACACACAGGCATCTCCAGTCTGCTCTCAAAGGACAGAAGTTCACTACAGCAGGCAGAGGTTCTAAAGAACACAGAGGGGAAAAGCAGTCACACCACAACACAAGGGGAAAAAAGTGCAAAGGGCTTGATATTGTTAGCATGCTTCATTCAGCTTTCCTATTTACACAGAATTTGGGGGAAAATTCAGTGTTCATGTGTTGCACAGGCTTCCAGAATAATTCAGTTTAAAAAGCAGCTTTCACAAGCACATGCCAACATTGATTTACTAAGCCATCCACAGTTGTCAGCATTTAAGCACTTACAGGAAAATTTACAACCATGTAAAGCTTTTATTGCTTGTCACTGACAAGAATCATGATAAGGAAAGCTATAATGCAACATCCATTAAAGCAGTATGAGTCCTATCATTTTCTGAAAGCACACACAGATAAGAAGTGCCCAAGCAGGGTGCCAGCTTTTAACCAAGTACATAAATAAATAAATACTGCCACATGCAAGTAGAAAGGTTAAAACCAAAATGAAAATAAAAACCTTTGAACAAGAGTTGGCAGAAAATTTTAAAGACAGGCAATTTAATGTAAAGTTAAGTGATTGATATTTCAACACATGATATTACATAGAAATCTTTTCCTACTGCTACTCATTTATGGTCGTCCCTGAAGAGGAGGTGGCAGGGGGGCAGTTCCAGTATGTAAAAAGAGAGAAAAGAGAGCACTACAGGACAGCAAAAGTTTAACTTCTCACCACTACAGAAAGATGTTATTATCCAAAGCAGGAGTTTTAGGAATGATTGTCCTGCAGAGTGCCTGCAGTTTTCTAACTGTGCCTTTAGCTTGCTTTACACTTCCCCTCTGAAGCAGCAGCTCTAGAATGAAGGGAGATTCATTCACCTGCTGCCCAGTGGTGCTCACTCCCCAGCAGGGCTGTGCCCCTGCCTAACCCTGAGGGGCTCCAGAGCAGCCAAAGGCCACTGTCATCCACTGCCACTGAGCACAGACAGAGAAGGGCTGATGCTGCAGGCTCCTAGCCAGCTGGAACAACTATGGCACAAGCAGAAGGGAAGTTCTTAGGTGCCTTTGCAACACCTTTTTGTCAGGCATGGAAGTTCTCTTTATCATGACTTCCTGCAACTGCTACTGCTTTAACCTTATTTAGTTCCTGTAAGTTTTTATTTATCCCTGATTTACTAATCTTCATACTTTCAACCTCAGTATACTGATTGCACAGTGTCTGGGAAAAATAGAAGCTCTACTAAGCAAAATGACATATCTTTCATGAGTCACCCCTCCATCCCAAAAAAGCCACCAAAGCAGCCAGCTGCTCAGATTAGTACCAACAAAGTTTGTCTTGCTGCTCCTACTTCAAATGTTCCTGGCTGCTCCTACTGCTATAATACCTTATCTAACAGGAGTCCTTATAAGAAGATTAAATACCTGACAAGTACTTGTTATTCAGAGCATGGTTTCTACTAAAAATACATATTTATATGCCTTGCTTCTTAAAATAGAGCAGCTCATCCTTTAATGTGTGATACTGCATCATTTGTATTTCAGTTTCCTCAAAGCTAGAAAAGCAATAAATAGCACCATACACAATTTTAGAACAATGTCATTCTTGAGAATAATAAAGGACTTTATCGAGGTCCCTTGTCCTGCAGGTGCATTGGTTATCACACTGTGTGTCCAGATAAATCAAACACACACTGGAGATGGGCAAGAAAGAAAATTACTCATAAAACAAGGGCAAGAAAAATAAAGTCCAGAACAGCAGGAAATTAAACTCTCAGCCTTCTTCTCATTAAGAAACTGTGACAAGATGAAAATGCAACTGAAGTATCTGAACAGCTGCAGAAGCCCCAGTGATAAACAGACTGTAACAGTGGAACAGTGTGTGCCTGCCTAAAGCAAAGGGCTACACTGAGAAATCAAGAATGGTGAGGGAGAGACAGCAACATATCCTAGGCAAAGCAGAAGTATTTAAAACACAAATATTTTGCAACAAAAAATCCTAAAAATCACATCTGTTGTGTCTGTGCAGAAAAAATGTGTTAAACAAAAGTTCCCTCCTCCACCCATATGCTTCACACACTGCAGAGCCAGGCTGGCAGCCCCTGCTCACCCATCACCAACATGCTCCAAGTGCCATCAGTACATCCTAACAGCACCTCCTGGCTCCTTCCCCCTGCACTCCCTGGGGCTGGACCAGCAGTGGGGCTCAGAGGCTGCCCCTGAGGCACATTCAGACACACAGAGAAGAACAAGGACATTTCTCAAATACCTCTAAGTTAGTAGAAGCCTCTCAGAATTACTTCTCTGTTTCCACTATTACAGCCATCAAGTCCCTTAAGTTTCTGTTGAATCCTCTCTATTACCTCACCATTTATGCAGACAAATTTATTAATCACCATTTATGCAGACAAATAGGAGGAAATGATAAATTTGCTATTAATCAGCAAAATCTGCAGTTTATCTGCACTATAGCTAATGAAACAGCCCACTCCACCCTGCATGATGCACAGCTCTGCAGCTGTGCAGAAACAGGAAGACTTTGAAGAAAAAAGCAAATGCTCCTGGTAAACTCTGCAAAGAGTAAATCCTTACACAGAGCTAGTTTAAGGCATTCCATTTACTTGTTTAAGTAGCAAATACTACTAGCAAACCTTCTACCTTCTAGCTCTACTGAATCAGCAATGGAGAACACGCCATCCACAAAATAATGGCCAGGACAGATGATGACTCTGTCTCCTTCATAACAGGCATTTACAGCTGCCAGTGGATCACGGTGAAACTGCAAGAGACAAAAATATACAATCAGCTCCCAAAGAATGCTGTAAAAATGGATGCATTTATGCCCACAGAGCTTGCTTTCAATTAAATGTTGCTGCTTTTGCTTAAAAGAAACTCTTTCAATGGTACTAATAACACAAAATTTCTACTTTGAATTGAACAACTGTAGCCCTCTGCGGACAAAACCAGCCTTAACACATGACCTTGATGTTTGTGTCATGCCCATTCCCCCCAGGAGAAAACTAGGGCACATACAGACCAAGGAGCACATGCACCCCAAAGCAAACCACTATGGCCTTGGTTCCAGACCAACACTTCAATTGTGCCTAAGTGATTTGCCATGAATTTGCCATGAATAAATAGACATCAGAAGGTAAAGAAAACAAAAACCAAACAATTCAGTAAGTAGATCAGAGCTAGTCTGAACACTCTTGTGTTTGCTCTGGTACAAGTCACCTCAAACAGAGTTCAGATACCACAGTGGAAAATAGTGTCCTCATGATCCTTTTCCTTAATAAAGAGGGCAGGCTGATATCCTTCACAAACTTTACTGAGGGTTTCCATGCTGAAGGATGACAAATAGTACAGAAAAACTACATATTTATTGCTTCCCTGCAAATTCTAGGGTAAGCATGATAACAGCACGTTTTGAGCTGTCAAGTCAGAAAATCGGGTTTATAGCCTAAAAGTTACTCCAGGACCTTCCCCATAGCTCCATTTTGGCAATCTGTAATTCATGAACGTGATCAGAATTACAGCAAGGCATTTCATTTGGGTCCAACAAATTCAGCCTCTTCTTAACTGCTGAAGCAGCAAGTCTTACCTGAACTCACTAAAACTAAACATGACTGCTCCTAAAATAAATGTATTTCCTATACAGTACCAAAGCAAGAAAACTACACTTTTCCTTCAAACTCTAGATCATTATCAGCAGCATCAAGGAAGGTGGGCATTTCAAAACTAAATTCAAGTGTCATGCCTTACAATGTTCCATTGCAGAATTATTACAGGTTCATCTCATTTCCTACACACAGGAAGCTGCTTGTATAGAGTACTCAATAGGCACAAATATATTAAAAGAAATTGTTTGAATCATCCAATTTTACCACTTATTGTTTAAATTGCAGTGATTTTTTTTTTGTACTGACAGAATAATCCCATCACTGTAGTATCTTGCACATGGTAAATTAACTTATTCTTCCACAGTATTTCTTGAGAGGAAAAACTATAGCAGACAGACAATTCCTGCTACTGCACCTGTATTTCTAAGTCTTCACAAGATTCTGGGCAAAGTTTGTCCCTTGCCAACAGGTGGAGTAGATTTGCTGTCATGGTCCAGGGCACAACATGAATGACCTTGGCACCCGTTGGTCTCAGTCCTTTAGCCTGGAGGCTGCCATATTTTTGGTAACCAAACACGTACCTGCAACAAGAGCAACAGAGCCAACAGCTCTTGCTTCAGTAACCACCTCCTCTGAGTTAAGTGATTCCCCTTAGGAGCCTCCTTCCTGCACAAACCCACCAGTTACCTCAGCAGAGGATTCTCAATTAGTTTGAGCTTTTGTTTTAAGTGCTCCACTTTGTCATACAATTTTAGTCCTTCCACCATGGACACGTTTTCTGCTTCTGAGTCTGAATCATTGCTTGATATGCTGTTCCTCACATTTAAAAACTTCTCATAAAGCTTCTCACATTGAGACAACAAGTTCTGGTAATCAAGTACCAGCCCAGAAGGCACCCGTTGTTCCAGGATGTCATAGTGCCTGCAATTCAAAGCAAGGAGTCAGCACAGGGCACATTCAATCCTCAAAGACCAAACATAAGACTGGAGAGAACCTGAGGAGTTCTGCATCACTACTTGAGTCAAGCTTCTCTGCAGTCTACATCAATACTGCTCCATTTTATTTGAAAGCAGCAGAACCAGAAAATCTGAAGAGACACATACATACTACTTTCTAAACAGCTGCCCACCCACCTTGAAAGATTGTCTGCAAATCAGAAATTCACCCTAAAAAAAAAGGCATAAATACAGCCATAAAAACAGAGTAACAATTTAGAAGGTAATATTTAAGCCTTTATCAGAAAAACTGAGAGTCACACTCATTCTTCCTGGAGAATGACCAATTTACAAATTTTTGTTTACATTCAGCTCTGTTGTGGTTTTTATTTCATGTCCAGAGGTAAAGAATGGAGCATCCCATGCCAGTTTTTATTAGGGTTGCAACTCATACCAATGTGAGGGTAACAATTGCTGGATTTGGGGCACCATCTGATGAAACACCAAGGCTCAGAAATCAAGTGGCAGCCTCAGTTGTGCTCACTTTCCATACAAAATTTTGACTAGCAGACAGTGAATGCTGTTAGAACAAACTTGACTTGGTTTACAAGTCAACAGGGGCTTTTTACAACTTATTGTGAGTCACTATTCCCACATCACACATTCCAGTGGTTCTGCCCTAAGAACAGCAAAGGTGTTGCACTCACAGTCTCAGTCGGGGCTCAACACATCGCACAAAGTAATCAAACTCATCCTCCTCCTCCTCATCCCAGGTCCTCCAGATGCACTGGTAGAAGAACCTTTGGAAACAAAGTGTTAAACCATGAGAGCAGAGTCAACAGCACTGGAAACACAGTGTTACCAATTTGACAATTCACCCCAAAGCATCACCTCTCTAAATTCATGTTACTGTCCCCTACACTGCTCAGTACACATAAAGTCATCTTTCCTGCCTGTTACTTACCTGCATAAAGTTTTATTTTGTGTGTCTAAGCTCAAAATTCATAATAATCTGTGCCCTACTTCCTCAAAAGGGAGTGAAAGCTGAAACCTGCATTTGAAAACACTGACACACTTCAGGTTCTGGGGCTTTTTGGTTGTTTGGTTTCAGCCAGTCACCCTTCAACTAAGCTTTCTTTCTGACAATGTAGGTCATTCCTCCTATTTTAACTTTTTTTGTCCAGTCCTACAGCCTATTTGTAGAGCGGTTTCAAACAGCATGTAGTCCCTGAAAGAAAAGGAGGTAGAAAAGAGACAGATGATAAAAAAGAAAAAAAAATAGAATATGTGAAGAGACACCAAAGAATAAAGAGCAAACTTAGGGGAAGAGGCAAAATGCAGAAAGAAGAATGGGACAAAAGAAAAAATAAAAATCCACCAAAATGTTATTGAAGAGAAAGAACAGTCCACAAGTGATACAGTCCAAGGAACTCTGGGGTGAAAAAGAGGAAAAGCAGTCTCCTCAGAGCACCAGTCATCAGATTTACTTTGGAAAGCTTGGCTTGTGGAGCTGCCAGCACAGCCCAAGAATTCAGGACAGGACCCACTGGGTACCAGCAGGGTGCAATTGTCCTACCTGAGATGCTCTATGGCCAGTGCTGTCTGGTCAAACTCTCCTGACTCATCATACACAACCCACAGCTCCTGCAGCAGGATCTGATGTTCCTTCAGCTCCAGGAGCTCCTGCATGCACTCCTGGGTAAAGCTGCTGTCCTGGGACTCGCACAGGAACGGCTCACTGAGCTGCACAACTGCCTTTAGGGCCGGGAAATTCACACCAACCACCTGTGGGAACAAACAGCTCCAAAATCCCTCAGAACTGCAGAGCCAGCTGAGGGAGGGGACCGTGATGTGCCGGGTCCCAGCTGACTCCACACACCAACACAAATGGCACCATACACTCATGGCCATCTCCTCAGCTGAAGTGATAACCCAGAGTTAAGCTTCTCACAACCCCACAGCTAGAGAGCTTTTCCACATCCAAAATTTCATTCAAATCCCTCAAAGCTTATAACAAGGCAAGTAAGTTGCTTCCTCCCTCACTTTTTTTTTTGTGTTGCTGTTTTTAAAAAATGGCAAAAGCAATACCCTCATACTCAAACAAATCAATACCTCACAGCCCCTTGGGACTCCTTTGAGCTCATTTTTCAAAGTGCCCACAGGATACAAACAATCCAAAGAGATAGTCTGGGCCAGTGAAAGCCATTTTGTCACTAATTGGGCAGAAAAGAGCCAAGGGGCCTCAAAGTTTTTCCCTCCTCAATCGCATGTGATAGAACTGCAAGCTTGAATATCCAAGCTTTGCAACACAAACCTGGACATTGGGAGACTTAGAAAAGTCTGTTAGAGAGGTAAATTATGTTAAGTGGAGACAAATGCCTGAGCAGCAGAGATCCACTCACCCCAACAAGGACCTGAAACACATCAGTGCGCCAGATCGCCTGCCAGCCACAGGGCTCCAGGACCTTCTCCAGGTACTCAGCTATGAACTGCTTCACCTCAGAAGCTTTGCAGTCAGCTAGAAAGAAATTGAAGACACTACATTTATGCAAGGAATGGAAGAAGAGTCCTCCAGATCACTGGAAAACGAAAGTCAACCTAATCGAAATGTTCCTCTACCACATCTAAAGCTGATATGTGCCAGTGCCAATGGTATTAAACACATAACCTGTGCCTTATCTTAAACAGATTTACAATACACAAAAAAATTTTAGGAAGACCAGCTAAAACAAGGCACAGAATCCACTGCTTACTAACAGTTCTGCCTTTTCATCATTCACATTTTAGTTACTCATATCAAAATTACTGTCTCCTGGTCCACCAGCTAGAGCAGCTGAAGTTACAGCCTAAGTAACGGCAGGACACTGTATCTTTTCCAGCCCCCATTAATAAAAGCATCTCACAGTTTAATATATTCAATGGACTCCACTTAAACTGAATTGTTTAAAGTCACTACAAGAAAACTAACACTACCTTATTTTCCTATGAAAAAAATTACTTACCCAAGATGTAATCCTGGTAAGCACTGAATCGCTCGTAAAACAAAAGATGATCGGTGTGAAAAATATCTGGGAAAAGCACGTTCCCGTCTGGCACAGTCCTTCCCAAAGTGGTCCCTGGTTTGTCACGACTGCCATAGTCACTCCAGGAGTCAGCACTCCAGTCACTCTCAGCATCTTCCCGTTGCAGATCTGGCGAGAGGAGCCGGGAGTAAAGCAAACCCAATAGACTGTCACTTCAGCCACTCACTCACTCCTCTATTCCCAAAGAACTCTTGCTCAGCCCAAGCTCTATCATGAATCTGCCTTCTACAGCACGTCTCGAATTTCCCTTGGTGAAGCGTCCCAAACCCACAGACGTTCCTGGACGCCCATTTCAGCGCTCGTGGTGGGCACTGAGAAACACAGAGAACTTCACGATTTAAAGGGGAAAAAAACCCGCCACATTTTAGTGCTGATTTCCAGAGCCACCCCTACCCTCGTTTCCAGCCCGGTGCCCACGCCCGAGCCGGGAGGCGGCTGCGGGGCCGGCCGGCTGCCAGGGACGTCCTGCCCAGCGGGTGTTCCCCTGCCCGGGCGCGGCCCCGTGGGATCCGAACCCCGGCGGAGCAGCCCGGACAGCAGGGCCTGGCCTGACCGCCCCTCATGTCCAGCTGCATCCCTCGGGCGCTGCCCTGCCCTCCCGGCTCCCCGCCCGCATGCACACGCAGCCCAGGGCACACGCAGCCCGTACCCCCGGCCGGGCCAGCACCTGCGGCCGGCGAGTCCCGGCCGTCCCTCTGCGGTCCCGGCAGCCGCAACTCCGCCATTGCGCCTTCAAACCGCCCGGGCAACTGCGGGCCGCCAGCGCCGCGCGCTCATTGGCTGGCGGCAGGCAGAGTCCCGCTCTGATTGGCTGGCGGCAGCGGCGGCCGTTGGCGCGCGGGGGGCTCTGCTCTGGAGCAGGGCGGGCGCGGCCCGAACCGAACCTCCCGTCCGGCCCAGCCAAACCCGCCAAACCCATCAAACCCGCCAAACCCACCAAACCCGCCAAACCCACCAAACCCACCAAACCCACCAACCCTGCGGGCCCGCCAGCCCTGCCCGCGGGTACGGGCGTCCCACACACAGCCTGCCGGACGGGGATGCTGCCGTTCCTGCCGAGCGCGGATGCACAGCGCCCGGGGAGGAGGAGCGGCCAAGCCGCAAAAAATACAAAAGCACCCAACAATCAGCACCCTCAAAAAGAAAAAAAAAAAAAAAAGAAGAAAAAAAATCAACAACAAATAAACGAACTAAAACCCCAGCCCACGACTAACAGAATAGAATTCAATTCTCTGGAGCGCCGGGCAGCCCCGCTCTGATTCCAGCCCTGGCTGGTTCGTACACAGAAAGCACCTGATCAAAATGTAAAACATCGCTCTGTTTCATGCCCCAGCGCTTCTCCCGAGGCCGCTCGGTGTGTGTGTTCCGAGCTGTGACGATAATAAGGGCCGATGGGGATTAAAGTCAAAGCAATTCCTCCGCAACAGCAGCGGCCACGAGAGGGCTGCCTTGGATTTCCGACCAGGCGATGGGAGCAGCTCCGTGCTCGCTTCCCGAATACCGCTTGCTCTGCAGCAGCAGCTCACGGTCAGGATACGCCAACAGCCCAAATCATCCCGACATGACCCCAGCAGGAGTTTCCGTAGGTCCGCTGAAACCAGCCCTTGCCCATCAAAACTCCGAGAACTGCTTAGTCCCCAAGAGATTTGTGTGGAATGCTGTCAGAATTTAACCATTATACCAGGCACGGGTATTTAACCATACACATATAGTTGTAATCTATCACAGTTAGTTACAAAATTACTGTTGAACATCTGAATCCTTACCAAAAGTGTATTGGCAAGGTCAGGCTTTCAGAGGAGAGCGTGTTTGTAAATAAAGTGTCTTTAAATTGGCACGTTTTAGTACTTAAGTGGAGGGAAGGGATGCCATTCAGTGGGATTTTCACAGGTTGAAAGGGACCTCTCGGCCAACCCCATGCATTTGAACGAAGCCAAGTGCAAGGTTCTGCACAGGTACAGGCTCCCCAGGACTGAGACTATTCCTAGGGAGATGGACTTGGGGGCGCTGGTGGATGAGTTACTATACAGCCATAAAGTGATGGCTATGGAGGTTCCTATATGTAGATGTTTCAATTATTCTTCCTCTAAATAGGTACAATGAATTCAGGGCTTACAGTGGGAAGATCAATTCTTTCTCACCAAGGTGAAACACTGGCACAACATTGAGATCAGGACAATTCATTTACCCCCATTTGTTTTGTTTACAAAATAGTTGGGGGCAGGTTGTGTTCCATTATGTAAGACTTACACACTGTTTGGTTAATTATCCTCAATCCTTGTAAAAGAGCTGGTTTACTTCAAAGAAACAGCCCTGGCAGTTGATTTCCAAAGCCAGTGATTGCTGCTGCAAGTGTCATGGACATATTAAGTGTCCTTTTACTCCATCTGGTAAAAAAACTCCTCTGCAGTCGGTTTCCTTCCCCTCATATTAGAAATAGAAACAGTTCTCTTATTGTTGGAAACCTTCCACTTTTCAGCTTGCATGGCATGCAGAGTGCAGACCATCAGTTACTTTCTTGAACTCAAACAGTTATTTTTCTCCCTACAATGTTTATCCATCCAATCTATTATTGAGCCTGAGCTAGTGCTTTCCTGAACCTCATTTGGCAAGTCAGTCTCCTTTTGCACAGCACAGTTTCCATTTACCTCAGCTCCTTTTTTTTGCACTTTTCCCCAAGCTTATTTTTTCTCTTGTGTAAGACTGACCAGGTCTGTGTGAAGTCCAGAGGACTGGCAGTATTTCACATGGAACAGTGACACTCCTGAGTCTGAGAGAAGGAAGAGAAAGTGCTTGCCCTCACACTCTATTCTCAGTTCTCACACTTTTGAATGAAATCTCACTGCTGTTGCTCCTGTGAATGAATCACTGAGATGTTTCTAAAACCCCCAGCCTTATCTGAGGCCCCAAACAGATTTTTTCACTGTTTTTTTTGCTGTTTCCCTTGAAATACTAAAACAGTGAGGGGTGCTTGTATGCATAACTCTGCCTTTTGAAATCTGAAACAGGCCTCCACTTCAAAACTTGGCACAGCAAATAGAGTTTCAAAATCACAGAAGGTCATTAATTGCTTTACAGAAACTAATGCAAGTGCAGCCCCATAAACCTAAGGAAATGCAGAGAGGAACTACTGTCTTACTACTAAAAGATAATTGATTGTCTTTTGGTATTTCAGTAATTTTACCTGAAGAAACATAATGGTAAAGCAGACCCCACATGTGGGATTTGGCTCATCCGGGTGTCCCAGACACCACGAGCAGTCAGATCACAGTAGTTCCAAAGCAGGTGCCACAAAGGCAGCAGTGTGGTGTGGTGGCTCAAAGCCTGCTGGTAACACACCCCACTGGGTAAGAGAAGCCTCAGCTCTCCACAGTGCAGCTCTGGTGGCTCCAGTTACCACAGGTAAGAGCATGCAGCCAACTGGGCCGGGATATCCCTGCCTTCCATATTTGGGCTTATGAAAAAACCCACCCATCTACAGGAGTATATGTAGGATAACAAACTCCCTTGGTCACTCTCAACCAGACCTTCATTGTGCCACTGATCTCACTGGAGTGATGTCTGTTCATGCCAACTGAAAATCTGATCCAGAGTTAAAAACCTGAAGAAAAACAGTAGAGTGTTTTAGCCAGTGTTCTTATCCAAAATAAAAAAAAATCTCTTAATTCTAGTTTGCTGCTGGTACTAATTCTCTTTTGTGGACATACATCTCATTTGAGAGCAGAGACTATTTCCGCTTTTAGATATCTTAAAATAGTGTCTTTTTAACCATGTCTCAGTACAAGGCAACCTTAAACTACAAATCAAATCAAAAGACCAAATTATTTAATTACACACAATGAAAAAAAATGTTAGCTAATATAAGGCTTGCAGATCAGAAAATGTCTATGAAATGTGGGCAATAAGCAGCTGAGCCAAGCCAGCAGAGATGTGACAGTGCTGGGAAAGAAACAAGTATGCACAAAAGAATTTAGGAAGAAACCACTACATAAGACAGTAAAACATTCCTGTGTACCTTTCTCGTTTTGGCACACATTTTCTTTGTTGCCATGGCAATCACCGTAGTCTTTCTAGACCTCCATTTCTGCACTGTAAAATGCAGATGATATTTTTTACTGCATATATTTCAGTAATGCATTTGCAAACCGCTTTTATGGCAGGGCATGGATGGTGTTGCATAACTGTAGATTGCTGTTAATTAGTTGGATTATTACAGACTGGGTTAGATAACTGGTGTTCTTCGACAGGTATCTCTTCAGTCTTTAGATTTTTTTTGTAGCAGTATAAACTTAAACCATTGTAAACATAAATGCATTGATTCTTACCAGGAAAGTAATCGAATTTTTCAAACCTGTTCTCAATTCTTTTCAGACTCTTTTCAATATTGGCTTCTTCAGGAAGAGACTGGATGACTTTAGGATTGTTCTAACAGCCATTTTATATTTTAGAAAAACAATAATGGCATTGCTTATTTGCATTTTCATGTTAATAGACCATTCTTCTCTTGCAATTCACTTTACTGCTTCCAAAATTCTTACTGCATTGCCTGCTGGGCATTGTGTTTTTCTTAAGCAAAAACATGCCTGGTACTGCCAACCACTTAATTTTCAGACACACAAGTTTCAGCAAACTGACCTTGCAAACTGAACCTTGTTGTGAGGAGCCAGTTATGTTTTGTTGTGCCTCAACCCTGGTGGTCAGAGGCACGTGGGGAGGGTGCATGTGTGCTGTGTCCAGGAGGCACAGAGAGGATGGAGCACAGCCTTGTTTGTGAGGAGACTTTGCCTGGCAGCCAGTTCATGTCTCACATGGGACAGGCTGTGTAGCAGGGGAAGGGGAGCCCCCAAGAGACTGTACCCCAGAGACACTCTGCAATCAGACGGCATAAGGTCTCTGCCATGGACTGCAGTGGGACATTGGACTGGGCCAAAGGTCTCCTGTCAGCAGGCAGACTTTGGGAGGAGACAGGGGTATAAAAATAAATGCATCCTAAGTCTTGGGGGCTCTTCGGGGGCTGTTCTGTCCTTTGCCTATTGACTCTCTGGGGGCTTTTCAACCTTGCTTTTCAAGTGGGGGCTTTTAGCTTGGGGCTGTGCTTTTGCTTTTGATTGGAGGTGATTCGAGGGGCTTTTTTGAGACTTGTTTTTTGAGACTTGCTTGCCAAAACTTGCTTTTGAGTTGGGGCTTTTTGAGTCTTACACTTTTGCCCTGGCCTCAGCCTATAATTTGGCTCTCCTGCCCTGGCTGGCTCTTGCTTGCTCTCGCATCTGTCCTGCCTCCCTGTGTCCCTGACCAGGGCCCTGCCTGCTCTGTGTCTGCGTCCCTGCCTGAGTCACCAGTGTCCAGCCCTGCCTGCCTCCGAGCCAGCCCACCACCGTGATCCTGGCCATGACCCTTCAGGCTCCTGGCCCTGCTGTCCCCCTCATCCCGTGTCCGGCCACCCGTGCTGTCCCCAGGCAGGCAGCGAGCACAGCCCCACCTCGGGACATCCATGGCACTGCCCAGCCTCTGCTGGGAATGCCCTCTTTCCCCTCTGTTCTCTCTCTCTCTCTCTCTCCCTCTCTCTCTCTCTCTCTCCTTCTCTCCCATTTTTCTTCCTCTTGCTCTGTCTTCTCCAGCCCTCTCTAGTAGGGTAACTGATTTTTATTTTCCTCTTTCATTACTAGTAAACAGTTCTCAGATACAATGTTTGTCTCGTTTCACTTAATTTCGTTCCTGACCATCTATTTTTCTCGTAGAAACAACATAGTTTCCTACGTTTGAACACGATACTTGTGTCCTCTTATCAAGGAGGTGGTAAAACAGATTTTAGCCCTTTTGCTTATTGAAGAGGATACTGCAGTTCTGTTTTCAAGACCACTGAAGAGCAGACAAAGGAACATTCTAGGAGATCCTGCTTTGAGCAGGGAGATTGGATTAAAGATTGGATTAATGATCTCCAGTGGTCCTTTCCAACCTTACCCATTCTGTGATTCTGTGAGAATGCTTCAGTAGAACTGGGTGCAGCTGACAACTGAGCTAATACAGGTGGGGGTTATTTTTTTCCTGTTTTTTTCCTTTCCTTTTCATTATTTTACATATATTGAGACATATCTGCATCTCAGCCATGCTCTCACCTGAGGGAACTTTAAATCTAGACATTGATTTACGGTGCGACTCTATATAATGGAAATTCAAGTTCATGCAGAGTGCTTAACTAAGATTCAGCTGCAACAGAGCAGCTATTGGTCATGTTCCCTTGGGACTGGGAAGGCCCTTCTTCAGATACTCATCTCTCTGGGGAAAGGCCTTAAAAGAGCCAGGAAGCTCTTTTTGAGGTGCCTCAAAGTTGTCAGCAGCACCAGATGCATAAAACAAGGCTCATACAAGGTGCTCCTCAACTGACTGCAGAGTACAATAGAAGCACAGCCCACAACAAAATGTTCTCTTTGCTTGGACATAAACAATAGCCAGGCAGATTTTTCCAACAGATGTTAAAATTGAAATTAAGAATTGGTGGGAATAAATAGAGACTTTGGGCAAAACCAGAAACTGTAAACAGGCTTCAGGTTTATGACTAATGTTGTGAGATTCATGTATCAGGCATTTAGCTCTGTATAACAGAGTGAATGCTGGGTTTTTTGCCTTATTACTATCAAAATTTTGACTGGCATCATTGCCATTACTGGCTTCTCAACTTCCTGCCCCTCTAGAGCTGCTGACCACATCTTTGAAAGAATAGCCAAGATGCAGTGATTAAATGTAAGGATGAAATCATGATAACACCAGATGTAGAATGCAACAAATTGTTAGGCATGATTATGTCAGGAAGAAGGCATGATTGAAGAGAATGAAAATCACTTGCACGAGGGATTTTGCATGATCATTGCACCTCTTCATTCACTGCAAACAAAACAAAATTAAATTTACTAATGATGCAACAGAATGCAGCTGTTGGAGATGGGTTATGTTGTTTTGATCTACACTTCCTTTCATCTCAGTTAAAATTCTGAACATGGCTATTTAAAAGCAATTCTTCTGCAATTCTGTGATAGTTCAAGTACTTTAGATTCTTTTTTCCAGAGAACAGCTGTGTTGTTATCTTGACAGCTAATGTGTAGTAATGGTGGATTTAGGTCTTAAAAATTAGCTACTAAAGTGTGTCAGAAAAGAGATGAATTAGCCTGAAGTGATTTCTGACAAACACTTGTCAGTGGGTTTATGATTGTCTGAGCAGATGGCAGTTTGGGAAGTTGGAGCTGTCTCAGTGTGCTCCCTCCAGTGCCAGGCAGAGCAATGAACACACAGACACTTCAGCCTGGGCAGGAGAAGCCAGAAGAAAGAATGCAGAGTACACTGGACTTGTGGATTTGCTTTTCTGGTGTTGACTCAGTTTTCTGCAATCTGCTTAGCAATTTGTGCATAATCACAATGATCTTACTACATGCTCCAATAATAACACAACACATAACTACATACTAAATGATAAAGCCAATTCTTGTTCTAACAGAACTCTTAAGACACTTGAATCTTTAATTCTTAAGATACTAAGAATTTTAAAAATATGTTGAAGTCCTTTCAGGAAAAAAGTGCTTCAGACAAAACACGGGTTTTCTCCTCAGTAAAGCAGTAAAGAATGTCATCAATATGCTTCTAACAGATGTGCCCAGTGAGAGATCCTGCTTTTGACAAGGCTAGCAGACAGGCTCTTCTCAAAAGCTGCCAAGAAATGGCACAGTCACAATTCCCTATATCACAAAAAGTTGTTGTCCAGGAGTTAACACTGGTTCTGAGCAAAGCTTTTCACCTCTGAGAAGATAAGGCTCAGAGGGGCTGGGAGAGACAATGTTTTTGTTCAGAGCTCTGCTACTCATAATAAGAAGATAACAGCAAGTGGCTTTCTCTAACTGTATCAAACAAACCTGGCCCCAAATGGAATATCCCATATTTACATACATTTACTTTCTATATGCCTCATCCACCCTGATCTGTAGCTATTTCCTTGAGTTTATCAAACACTGTTCTTTATAGAACTCTGCTAATACCAACACATGGCCCAGCTTTTCAAATTATATAATAGATCAAATTGAAATGTCCCAGATATTGCACTGGAAAGATTGAAAGGAGTTACAACAGGAGTTGTCCAATTAGCCTGATAAAAACAACTTGACACAACTCCTTGCCAGAATACAAACATACTTGGGAATGATAAAACCAGTAGCCCTTAATGAAAGGCCAAGACCAAAGCTGGTTACTTTCAGTGTGAATCACACTGCAATGCCACTTACATTGAGGTGCTGTATTGCATAGGAACCAAAAAGTCCTCCAGAAACTTGCAGAGCCAGGACAAAACTCATGGATAAAGGATAAAAGCGGGGGCTGAAAGACCAAAACAGTAGCAGAAATCCAAGCAAAACCAATGAGTTTTAAGAAAGGACAGAAAATGCATCTCAGGTGTGTCTGTATATATGCATATAAACATGCACAGAGAAACCTTGCCCAGTCTAGGAAAAGACAACATGAAATCAGTAATAGAGGAGATTATAGCTGCACCCAAAAAAGCAGAAGTGATATAAAACCCCTCTCCTAAGTACTAGAAAAAAAAATACAGCAAATATTTTACCTGTGACTAGAAAAGGGACTGACTTCTAGGGAAATCAGGTTAGCCTAAATACTGTAGATATATGGTTTGTTCTTATACTTTACTCATGGCATTATTCATTTAAGCTTTCTGAGGCCATGGATATGAAGATACGATATGGATATGAAGAATAGAATAGAATAGAATAGAATAGAATAGAATAGAATAGAATAGAATAGAATAGAATAGAATAATATCTTACTCTAAATAAGAAAGCTTAGCCTGGAACCACTGCTCTCTTCTAAAGCATCTCCCTCCTGATGCCCAGAAGTTAGGCTGGAAATAAATCCCCATAAACCCATGTCTATAGAGCAGCTATTTGTTTATTGCAGTGCTGGAGGTGAGGGGGATTTCTCCACCCAACTCACCCACCTTTGCCAAGTGCTGTGGTAAATATACCACATTATACAGCATTATAAATTTACACAGTCTGAGCTCATGGTTACTGACAGTTCCTCTGCACTGTGCTTGCTCCTCCCCAGTTTGGGGGTCATTGGGGATCTTTGGTGAAGGCTTCCAAAATCTTCTTTGCATCTGAACTTTTCAACTCTGTCTTCAGAGCATGCAGTTACAGTGTTCCTTGGTCTGTCTGGTCTTAACCAACCTAAATTCCTTGTTTTGTGGCTAATTGGCTTTGCCAATTGGCACTTGCCAATTTCTCATAAGCACTATACTTACTTATCCCTGAAACTATCCACCTGAAGAGTTTTTTCTTCTCTTTTTGTCTATTCAGCATTAAGCAACTAATTAACCATATATTAGCCACTACATTGTATAGAAAGTTATTTATATCAGGTTATATAGGTATAAAATGCTATGATGCAGGTTATATAGGTATCAGATTATATAGATATATAAAAAGTCTTGACTTAGGTTATCTTGTTATATAGATATCTTATAACTCAAGCTATATAAGCACCTTGTAACTTTGATCTAAGTTATACAGGCATCCCTCCAAAGCAGCTACTCAGCATGGCCCTTGTTGCAGGCTTAACACCCTGAACAGTTACTGCAGAGCCGTGAACTTCAAGTATAACTGAGAACTTAAAAGTGCAAATACCAGGTCAGAAACAGGAAACTTTGCCCAAATTATTACTTCACATAGTTTGCTGGTTTTTAAGAGGGATCCTGGTCTGATAAGGTTATCTGGGGATAGAAGCAGATCCTCCAAAACATGAAGGTTTTGTTGCAACCAAAACAGATGGAGACACACAGACCACAGAAGCAGCAGCTGGAAAAGGCAGCTGCTTCATTTAAAGCAGGCAGCAGCTCTGCTGGTTTTAGGTAATCTTGCTGGAACACTGGAACAGGAGTGGAGACTGCTCAGGATGTGGTGATGAATGTGCTATTCTGCTGCCTTTGCAGCTGAGAAAAACACAAGCTGTTCAGGGAGCATCCCTCCTGACACTGGCTTAGGAGCAAAGTCTGTATGACATTTTGAATAAGAAAATGAAGCTGCTATCAGCATATAAAATTATGAGAGTCTGTTAAAGCAAAGACTATGGCCATAGGGAACAAAACAACCCTGATTTTTCTTAGTTTTATGTCACAGAGGACTATGGGAAAAAATATTTTAAGAGGACACTTTCTGGTTGATTTTTTATCACTGACCTGCTGATTGCAAAGAATCCCATCCATTGTGCATCTCTGCTTCTATGAAAAGTTCCTGTGCAGCCACAACCTCTGCATGATGACTAAAGAAGAGAATCCTAGGAGGGGAAAAAAGCAACAAAACCCAACAAACCAAAAGGTGCAGAAGAGACACACAGATGTTGATGTATTCCATAGGAAGGCAATGGGAGCTTTTTCTTATGGAGTAGGTCCTTCTTAGCCAATAACCTCTTATTGTTTAAGTGTTCCCATTAAGGCTGGACTCAAAAGGGTGGTCACAGCCCAAACAGATGCATCAGAGCTTGATTCTAACTGTAAGGAGCCCTTGAAACCTGCACAGGTGATGAGGACAAAATGCCAATGATATCTATCATTAGCAATTGTAATATCATTTCTCATTTACCACAGTGTCACCTCTCACAAAAACCAGCATGGATCAGGCATGATGAATGTAGGGGCTAACACCTTTGAGTATCTGAGAAATGTTATACCCTTTTCACCTTGAAATTTTCACAGAAATTCTTCACCCTGTCATGGAATAAATAAAGCTATTGCTGCATCAGAGAAAATCTGAAGGTAGATCTGGTGGAAGAAAACTCATTAATCTCTATGATGAGATGACAAGTTCACCACATAGCTAGAAGTGCAGCACCTGTGTTTCCACTCCATTTCAATTGCATTCTTTGTACAAATAATCAAACTGAACTCATCATCAAAGGATGAGTGTCAAATTTTAATTCAGCAGATTTTTTAATATCCTTCTTACAAACAAGATGAAAAATTAATTTGATTAATCTACAGTGTGTCCCACCAGACAAACATGGATGGGTGAGTATTCACAGCAACTTCAGGCATCTAATTCAGGTTCCAGTGTTCAAAGCCAAGGTCACCACAAACAATAAAAATAAAAAATAAACACCAATGTTTATTGGTGTCTTGATTAACCCTGGGAGGCACCTACTCTATAAACTCTATTTACAGCAATACCCCTGCAAAGCAACAAATGAAAAGACATGTAATTCATTGAAAATTTAGACTGGGATGTGAAGCTGCATGAAAAAACGCAGAAGAGTCTCATTGATTTCTATAAATCCCAGATCACTTTCTTCTTCTGACCACCTCTTAAATATTTCATGGCCAGGACCAAACAAATATTCCACTGAAATATTTGACTCTCATAGAGACTCTCATAGATGTCATACACAGGTTGTTGTGGTGATGATTTGAAAGCTACAAAAATGCAGAGCAAAGTCAGAAGTTAGTTTTTTATGAGTCAGATATAATACACACACATTTAAATCCTTGAATTTCTTGGCTGAAAGGTCAAAACTTTTGTGAAAGGCTTAGGGAGAAAACATTAATTTTTTTCATAAACAAGATGAGGTCACTTGGAACATGAAGGGAAGTATAAATGAAATCACAAGTTAAATCAAAATGTTAATATTAACAGCTGAAGGAAGATAAAAGGGGATGGAATTCCCATCCCTAAACTGGCACTGAAGACTGGTTCAATGACTAAAAAATACAGTGCAAATCTGAGGGCAAGACAATTCCCCTGACAATAATTACCAGGTCCTGGTATTAGCAAGAAAAGGGCATTTTTATCATTACAGATGTACCAAGCAGAAATGTTACTACCCATTAAAGTTCCCTATTATTCTGCTGTCAGTTACCATCTGTTAATGAAGTCTTCATGGTCTGACAGCTCATTCTTTAATTGTCACCCAATGCCACTCTCTGATTCACAGCACACTATGAGCTGAGCCTTCATATATTACACATTTTATGAGCTGAGTTTTCCAGGCTTCACCTCTGACATGATCTTTATCTCCTCCCTAAGTGACATCCTCCTACACAGCCAGCCTATGTCTTCAAAGTATTTTTTGTAGACAATAAATCACAGATTTCTGTGCTATTCTGACAGTGGAAGAGTTTCCTCATGATCAAGCATTTCTTTCAAAGTTTGCAAGTCTCCTGTGAGACACATCAACTCGAACGTTTGTCATTAAGAGGTATTTAATGCTAATTATCCTGCCATTCCTCAGCTCCCTTTCCAGAGTAATTTTTAAGTTTCTATAGATACCAGCTCTGTAGCTCTGTTAAATAGCACCCTTTCAGAAAATTGTAATTTTTCCCCTCAAGAAAAGACTGCTTATATCTAGAAACCTGTACAAGTACATTTATGTTTAAACACCTCCTATGCACTCTCATGCCTCTCAGATGCTCCTCTCCTCATGTGATATTCCCACCACTACACAGAGTGAGGTGCTTCCAATGTGTGTGGCATTTTAATAAAAAGTCCACAAATATTCAGCACACTGAGAGGGAAGCCACAAAAGCTAGCCAAAAAGAAACTCTCAATGAAACAGATTTTAATTACTTATTTTCTAAAATTTAGATGGCAAAATCTCCTTTGCAAGGAGTTGTGTATATGCTGGAATTCTACAATTAGAGCATTCTCCTGAGGAATAAAAAAACGGCCAGGGGTTATTCATCAAAAAACAAAGCAGGTGTCCAAATAATCAGGTTGCAATTCCCTCTTCCCCCACTCTCCATGCAATAGCTGTCACTGCAGCACCTCTAGAGATTTGGGGAACTCAGACTCAGTTTTCTCCTCAGTCTTTCAGCTTCCATCCTGAACACATGAATGAAGAGAGGGCTAAATGGTTCTACCTCTGCCACATCACAGAAAGAAACATGAGCCTCAGACACGTTGCAATATAATCAAATTTCACCCATGTAACACGTTGCCTTTTCAGCTTTGAATGGTCTGACATTAGGTCAGGTCTGTGCACTGCTTTCCAACACAAATGGCTAATTCTGATATTCTCTTTTGAATTTTATAAAATGTTTCAATATCCTTTCCTCCAACACACCAGGTATCTCAGTTTAGTACCTTATGAATGTTTTCAGAATTGATGTTCATTTATTATTTAATTTTGCATTGTCCTGCTACATGCAGACTGCCCTCAACAGCAAAGCCCTAATTATGTTTCCCTTTGATGCAAGAATTCATCATCTGGCTCTGGTTATGATCAAGGCTGAGATTTTGAAAACCAAGGGCTAATATAATAACATGCAAACCAGATCAGGCTCAGTGACTTAAATCCTGTCTCCCACAGAAAGCTTTGCCGGGAAAAGAGCATGAAAAAAAAAAGCAATCATATAATGAGTGTTCCCCAGAACACCCTTCTAGTCTGCAAGGATTTGCAGCACATGGAATTCTTGAAAATGAAATTGCAGGTTTGTGTGTAATTACCCTCAATGGATAAATTTATGTGAGAATTTACATGAACTTTCAGTACCCACTATGCCCAGTGACTTCTGATACAGGTAAAATGCATGTTTGGAAATGCTGGGGAGAATATTGTGAGTCTGGGCTTATTATCAGCTTGCCATGGAAATATCTTCCTGGCTGGGGCAGGGGAGATACAGAGAGCAGATGTGCTTCCAGCTTATTCCTCGGGAATGCTGGACCAGCAGGAGACACAGAAAGCAGCCATGCCTCCAGTTTATTCCTAGGAAATGCCATCTACTGGTGGAAAGGAACGTGGTGTGCAAATACATTCAAATGCCAGAAACATTGTTTGCCTAGAACTTGAGTATCACTCTGACTAGAATTGCCAGATTAGCAGGATTATGTATCTGGACATTATCAATGCAAGTTAAAGAGGCAATAAACCACGGGGAAAAGGAACTTTTCCAAGGATTAAGGAAGAAGAACTAAAAATGTGAAATAAGCTACAGTCTGAGTA
Source organism: Buphagus erythrorhynchus (assembly GCA_013400855.1). NCBI lineage: Eukaryota > Metazoa > Chordata > Aves > Passeriformes > Sturnidae > Buphagus > Buphagus erythrorhynchus. The sequence continues at coordinate 93,193 of VZTT01032744.1, read as the reverse complement.
CCTCTGCTTTTTACAATGCTCTCATCACCAATACCATGGTAAGAGATATTTTTGGAAGTCTGTTCAGCCATCACTGAGTGCAACCAGAGAACATTTGGTCCTCTGTAATGTACTTGCAGCCAAGAGACAAAGTCAGGATGACATCCTTTGATGCTTGCAACATATATGAAATTGCCTAAGTGAAATACTGATGTATGAAGTATCCAGGATGGGAAGCACACCAGTGCCCAACCTGCCAGACTGCTGAACTGGTAATATAGGGTCCCAGGAATATTAGAGTCCGAATGAATCCAGAAGGAGCAATAGGAAATAAAACTACTTGTAGTGCCTATATTTTGTTATCATGCTTCTCAGTGCTAATAAAATTCTGGTGTAACCTTAAGGCAATTGCCTATGGGGTGACTATTCTATTTATTGCAGCCTAATTATCCAAGTCCGTTAGTTAAATCATATTTCGAATCTCTCATCTGTATTCATCAAACTCCCAAGTCTTACTTCTTGACAAATAGTTATTACAACAATAAAGCCAGACATTGAGGGGATCTCAGGCTCGTGATGTTTGGATGAATTCCCACAGAGTGGGACATGGCAATCATGGCCTTCCCTGAACTGCACAACACAGAGCAGACCCCACTCACCCCAGCCTGGCCCCTCTCACCTCCCTGGTTCTGCCTCTTTGTCACATGTGGGCACAACAGGGTTTCATTAAGCAGCAAGTCCCACTAGAAGAGGATGGAAACCAGTTCCTTAATGTCTGAGCTGGCAATGATGGCTCTCATCAAGAACCAAAGGGGCTGCAGTCTGCTTTCTTTGTGCCAGAGCCATTCTCTTCCAAGTGCCTTAAAAACAGGCTGGGATTACACCAGCTGCTGCTACTGACACCTACACCAAAGATCCCACAGCTGCATGTCTCACAGCACTAACGTCTAGTGGATGTTTCCTTACTAAAGAAAAGAAAATGCCTCCTTGGTAAGTGGTAGTAGGTAATGCTGTGTACTCTGAAGCAGATGCCCTTCCACTGGCACTGATCAAACAGTTGACTTTTCTCTGCATGTGTGGGAGCAAGATGAAAATGTGAACTGCATCATATGCAGGAAGACTTCTATAACACATTTTAAAAATGAAGGGAATCAGTAGGCAAGCAAAACCCTGGCTGGCAAAAGGTATAAGGCTAATAGGAAATGCTCATGGCAGAATTTTGTTTTCTCCATTCATTTAACTAGGATCAGCTCCAACAGTAAAATTTGATTTCCCAGGTGATAAAGCCTTATAGGCATTTTCTCAGACAGTCTAAAAATCGTTTTTCTTTTCCTGGCCAAAATACCAATCGCTCATAGCAAGAGGATTGTTGACAACAACCTCTAAATATAAAATGGGACTATTAACAAGATTAAATATTTTTGTCAAGATTTGCAAAACTACTAATACATGGTTTCTTTTAAATAAATGAAGGTTCCAGCTATGGTATCCCACTCCTGAAATGTGCAACGATTGCCCTTTAGCTTCAGTAAAGCTCTGGTACCAAAGAGTTTGTGGCAAACTGAGGAAGCTGCCCTGCATGTGAAATCTTAGGACTGTAAGTATCTCTGTGAAGAACAACAAGAAGAACACTACATACACTGTGCTATTTGGAAAAGACACAACCATTTAGCTTTGGCTTCAGATTCAAGCAAAGACCCAATGTAAATATATTTATTACCTTACTTAACTGTAAGAAGATACCAGCAGAGATCTTCAGCACCCTCTGGCCCAACAGAGTCTACAGCCAGCTGGAGTGTACCTCCTCTCCATGTGGTGTCCCAAGTCTTTTTGGAAGCTGATTTTGGCCTGTTCTGGGAAAAGTGTTATCTGTCTGCAATGTGGGGAAATCATTCTGTTTTTCTGTCATTGCTCTGGATATACTCACCCACATATGCTCAAGTCATGGGAAGTGGCATGATTCAGACAGCTCTCAGAAATTACTGAAGGATGTCTTTGGAAGTGAAAACAATTATCCGGAAATCACAGGGGAGAAAAGTTAAAATTTCAGAACACATCAGTATTAATACGCCTTGGAAAACAACACTACATCTTTCATTTTCTTGGGCTATTGTCATTCCTCTTTACTAAGTCTAATTATTTATGTCTCTTGCTCTGAGGATTAGAGAAAGATAAAGAACAAAATAGGTTTTCAGAAAAAGACAGCACTTACAGGACATGAAAAAAAATCCTTTTTCCATGGGTAAAGGAAAATGCTTGACGTCTGGATTTTAAGACCTGCTGTTCTGAAAGTGCTGTCCACCTAAGGCACACTTATATCTGCTGTCTGCAAGGTCTCTGGACAGCACTAGCACAATAAGTCTCCAAAATGCAGAGTTATGGACTGAGAGTTCATGTTTTTAGGAAGACAGTTTTGTTAAAACATCATCCCTTGCCTAAGCAGCAATAATAAAGGAGCATTAAAAGGCAGTAAAGGTAATTATGGGACTTACTGAGAATCTCAAAATTACCAGGAGGTAAAACATTACAAAAGCTACTTCACATAAGGAACACAAGTTTGCATGCTGCAAACTCACTGAGCTGCTGTAAAATTACTTTATATTGGAGGACTTAAAGAATATAGGAGTTATTAATGAAAGAATAAAATCTCCCATGTTTTCCTGGTGCTTGAGAGATTTATTTTTTCTCTTTTGAATCTCTCGTCTGACTCTTTATCTTTTATATACCACAACACAATCAGACAGCAGTAAATATCACAAATTTGATCTTGTCCAAACTGAAGTGAATGGAAAACGGCCAACGGGGCTCAAAGGGTAGAGAAAATGAGTCCCCAAAGTAGAGGTTAATAATAATCACTGTGCTAACAAGCTCCATTGTCCCTTTCACTTTTGTTTTGCATGGTTTTTCTTATTTGCTTTAGGAAGATAATGATATGGGGACATGTCAAAAGAGTATTTTCCTCACACATATGAAATATGCAGATGCTGTTTCTGTCTCTGGACTGGCCGTATCATAAGCAGTTTAAATTGCAAACTATCCTCAGTGGAGCTCCTGATTTATAGAGATTAACTGGCCTGGAATTTGTACTTCCAGCATTGACAAAGGCTTGATCTTTCCCCCTGAGGAAAAGGCCAGTCCACTGTTACCCTGAGAACATATGTTCCACCCCAGACAAATACTGGAGAAGTAATTCAGCTGCTCTTGTTGTCTTACCTGATGCCCACTGGAATAGTTCTCTTTAGCTGCTGTGATTGCTTCTAAACTTATTTCAAACTGCTGCAAATCAGATGCAAATCTTTCATAAAAGAGGAGTTTACCACACGTAAAACACTGGCTGAGTTAAGAGAAGATTATGCATTGGTTTTGAGCAAGTTCTGTTGTCTTTTAGTGATAAAGGGGCCCTACGGAAGGCAGCAAATCCCGAAGCGCTCACAGGCTCCACGGAACTCTCATGGAAAGGGCAGCAAAGCCCATCCCTCAATGGACACATATTTTAAGGCAGATGAAGATCCAGGGGGCCAAATCAGGAGAGCAGAGGTAGAGTTGCATTTCCTCTTGTGAATTACCCTTAAAGCCAGCAAACCTCAGCAGCCTGAGCAGCTCTTTCAGGGGTCACTGTGTCCCCTCCTGCTCCCCAGGCCCTCAGCCATGGTGCCAGGGGCTGAGGGAGGCCCAGGCCCTTTCCTGGCTGCTCCTGGCTTTGGTTTTGGGAGCAGAGCTGTGGTGAAACCGGCTCCCTGACATCACTGCTACCATGCACTTCAAACACTGCCCAAGGCCACTGCCAGTTTTGAAAAGAGACGTCTCAGAAATGCCTCATTCCTGCAAATGTAGTGGAAAGGAGCAGCCGGGCAGGGCAGTGAGCTCTGGTTAGCGCCGTGCCGGAGGGGAGGCTGAGGCGGCCGCAGGCAGAGCCCGGCAGAGGCAGAGCATGGATCCCCGAGGGCGAGAGGGCACAGCCCGCCCGGAATGGCAGAGAGAGCCATCGGGGAGCCCCGAGGGCCACGGGGACGAGCTGAGGTACGGTGTAGGGAACAGGGCAAGCAAGTGAACGGACTGGGAGAGACTGGGAGAGGCGCTGGGAGCGTCCCTGCCGGGCTGGGGAGGGACGGGCAGCGGGCACGGGGCGCTCCGGCCAGCCCCAGAGCCCCGGGCTGGAGTCCGGTGCTGCACTGCCCTCTACCCAGAGCCACCGCCGGACTCCAGCATGTCCTGCCGAACCGGGGCCGTCATCAGCAGCGGGCGGCTAGGGCTGGGCTGGGCAGGGCAGGGCAGGGCAGGGCTGGGCTGGGCTGGACAGGACAGGGCAGGGCTGGGCTGGGCAGGGTAGGGCAGGGCTGGGCAAGGCAGGGCAGGGCTGGGCAAGGCAGGGCAGGGCTGCACCGCCCAGCCCCTCGCTCCGCCCGGCGGGGCTGAGCGGGGCGGGGCGGTGCCGCGGCCGAGCTCCGGCTCCGGGCATTGCCGCGGGCTCTCCGCCGGTACCATGGGCCGGGACGGACTGTGGCTCAACGTGTCCGGCAGCGCCTGTGCGGCGGGCGGGCCCTTCCCCGCCGGCACCGCCGCGCTGCTGGCCGCGCTCATGGGGCTGCTGGTGCTGGCCACGGTGCTGGGCAATGCCCTGGTCATTCTGGCGTTCGTGGTGGACCGCAGCCTCCGCACGCAGGGAAACTTCTTCTTCCTGAACCTGGCCGTCGCCGACCTGCTGGTGGGTGAGTAGCGGGGCGCCGCGGGGCGGGGGCTGGTTCCGCCCGTGTCACCGCCGAGCTCTGTCCGCAGGCGGCTTCTGCATCCCCCTCTACATCCCCTACGTGCTGACGGGCGAGTGGAGGCTCGGCAGGGGCTTGTGTAAGCTGTGGCTGGTGGTGGACTACCTGGTGTGCACCGCCTCCGTCTTCAACATCGTCCTGATCAGCTTCGACAGGTTCATCTGTGTCACCAGAGCGGTAAGGGCTGGGCAGGGGCTCCAGCGGGGGCAGGGGCTCCAGGGCTGCCCTTCCAGGCAGGGGCGTTTGTTTAGGGCACCTGGCTTTAAACGCCCTTGAGCCCCTCTCGAACAGCACATGAGACAGGGGCGATCGAGGCAGCTCCTCTCAGGCCTGGAAATAGTTCTGGAAGTGATCAGCTTTGCCAGAAAATGCATTGCCTTCTCACTTTGACAGTGGAAGAGGTACTCTGCTTTAGAAACAGGCACAGGCTGTGGCTGCAGAGGGAACAAGGTGTACTTATTTCCTCCCCAGCTGCATCTTGAACAAGCTTTAAAAGTATTACCCAGCTGACCCAGAGCCGCTGGCTCAGGACACGGCCGTGCCCCCGCTGGCAGCTGATAGCCCAGGGCAGCCCAGCGGCAGCACAAGGCAGAGACCTCCTTGCAGTGGGTATCAAACTGTCAGGGGAATGGGATGTGAGGGCTGTGTATGGGTCGAAAGTGCAGATTATAAATTAACATCTTGCACAGGATGCAAATCCAATTCCATGTAACGACCACAGAAACAGAAAAGTCGTGTCTGCAGCATGCCACTTATTAAAAAAGGAAGATTAGACTTTGCACTTAATTTTCACCTAGACCATAATGCCTCAAAGTATTTTGGATGGTGTCAAAAACAACACATTTTACCTGTTAATAGGTTTCACACTTCTACACACACTTCTTGGTTATGTTCCACCCACATTTTCTTAAAATGTTCATTTAGGTTTGTTGCTCATTTAAATCACAAACAGTATAAAGAGAGGTTGTAGAATCAAGTCAGCAGTTTTACCAACTTCTTTTTGAAGAGGGAGAAATGAACAGATTAATTCTTAAACAGTCAACACTCAGAATTCCTTTATTTTCTAGGTTCTGAATTAGCCACAATTTTTTCTTTCATAAACTAATCTCTCATGACTACACACATAGTATAAATATATAAACTAGATGGTTTCAGAAACAGAAATGGAAACTGGTCATAATAAATGAAAATAATTATCCACTTTAAAATACTTCAAATTAATCCCTCATATAAAAATCCCTCCCCAAGCAAGAATACAGAAAATGACTGTTGGGTTAGGGCAGTATGAGAACATATAAACAGAAATATCTGAAGTTCCAAATTATTCTCCAGCTCAATGAAAATGGTAACTTCCTCCAAGACTGCTCCTGAAATCATTCATAGCTTTGTTAAGGACTGCAAAATCAGACCCAATTCAGACACACTCAGGTTTCCTCAGCACTGTGGCTCCTCCACCAGAACAGCACTGGCTGTGGAGATCAAGGCCCACAGATGAGGGCAGTAAATATGAACCCTGTGCAGAATTTAAGGCTGAGGACTTCATATTCCAAATGCTGTGTGGCTGCACCATGGAGACATGAAGGGTGAATTCCAAGCCACTACATGAATATGTGTCCAGTGCCTCAGGGACAAACATTCCAGGGAATCAGAATAGAGATGATCTTGACTTTAATATTCTGATGAATTCCATTGCTGATATGGCTTACTGACACACTTATTATTTCTGCACCTTAGCTTCTCTATTTTCTAAATAATGGAAATCAGTTATTCTTCTGTAAAGCACTTTGCAGACCACAACACTCCATCAATACACCTTAACTGCAATCAGGAATTCTGCAAGTACTTCATGAAAGGATGGAATTAAGTATATCAAACAGAGGATGTTGTAAATTTTTTGTGTGACTTTCACATTAAGAAAAAGTCTCTATACAAAGTAGAAAGAAAAGAACTTGCATGACGTTCTGTGAATTCAAACCCTTTTATGTATTTAAAATTATTTTGAAATTCCAAATAAAGAGTCCAATAAATGTTTTTAACCATTTTGTAAGCAGGTATCACAGCTAAATCAATTAAATATGAAGCAACTGGTGAAAACCAATTCTAGAAAGAGCAGTGGTTACTTGCTTTGAAGGAGACTTTGTTTTTGAGCTTTTAAGATCTGATGCATGTTATCTAACTTATCTACCAGAACTTATCTAATCACCTTGATAACGTTTCTTGGAAGGCATATTTCAGAAATTACTCTTTTCTGATACCACTAAGTTTGGTCTAACCCTCATCCCAAAACCAGTCTCTCACCAACCCTCCCAAGTGACAGAGAGGGCCATGCTCCAAAGCAGCCACATAACTGTTTGGGGTACGTGTAATGTGTGTGACTTCTGTCCCTCAGGTCAGCTACAGGGCTCAGCAAGGGATGACCAGAAATGCAGTACTGAAGATGATGACTGTATGGATTGCTGCTTTTCTCCTCTACGGGCCAGCCATCCTGAGTTGGGAGCACATTGCCCAAAAGAGCATCCTCCCTGAAGGAGAATGTCATGCAGAATTCTTCTACAACTGGTACTTCCTAATGCTTGCCTCTACTGTTGAATTCTTTACACCTTTCATCACTGTTATGTACTTTAACTTAAGTATTTACCTTAACATCAGGAAACGCACATTGCTCCGAAATGAAAACCTCTCACCTGGTCAAGAGGACTGTGAAATGAAGTTCCAGGGGGGAAAAAGGGAACACACTGTGTTTTTTGTAAAGCCAACTAACAGAGACAAACATGAGAAGAGAGCAAGCAGCCTTCTTCCCCCAAAGAAGGCTCCAGGGCTTCAGGCCTTGGCTGAGCTTGGCAATCAGCCATCAAATCTGAGTGTCCATCATGACCTTCCACCCCTGCAGGTGGATGTAAAGACCAGGCCTCCCAGGACTGGCTTCTTCAAAGCAACAGAAAGCCTTTGCCAGCCCAGCAGCAAAGGGGACGTTGCTAACATTATGGCAAGCAGGTTTAGACTTTCCCGGGATAAAAGAGTAGCAAAGTCTTTAGCAGTTATTGTCTGTGTGTTTGGGTTGTGCTGGGCTCCATACACACTCCTCATGATCATCAGGGCAGCCTGCCACGGGCACTGTGTGCACTGTTCCCTCTATGAGATCTCATTCTGGCTTCTGTGGGTGAACTCAGCCATTAACCCTGTTCTCTACCCACTGTGTCACATGAGCTTTAGGAAAGCCTTCATAAAACTCCTGTGTCCACGAAAGGCCAAAATTCATCCTGACATTTTGATGTGAAAAGTATGAAGGCTGAAAATTAGTACATCTTTTATTTGGTGGGAGAACCAAAAAGCTAGTATTGCAATACCTGCAAATATTTATGTAATACTGGTAGGTAGGCACAAGTGTAGATATTTATGAATATGTAGAAATACAGTCAATCAATGTAGCTGGGAAAATCACAGCAGTGAAAAGAAAGGTCATTTTTCAAAGCTCTTTGGAAAATTACACCAACAGTGTATTTTCTGGTAATGGTGCACTAGTGTTGAAGAGCTGAAAACAAAAAACAACTTTCATGGCTAATAATTAGAGTTCAGGCTCTGTCACTTTTAATAACTAGATATTGCTGGAATTTCATAAAGCATTAATCTTGGATCTGTTATATCTCACCCCAAACTCACTTCAGGACATCAAGGGTCTCAGTTGTTAAGTCTAGGATGCTTTCCCCCCGCCTCCACTTAGTGGCAAGCCAGACAAGACATGACCAACAAAAAAATACAGGAAAAGCATGGGACAGGAGGCAGCACAACAGTGATGTTACCAGAGAAGCTGAGCAACTGTAGCAGGTAAGGGAGCACTGATTTGAGTGGAAAAGGTGATGGAAATAGAAAAGAGTGGAATATTTGGTAGAACAAAGTCCAAGAATGGAAGTATAGAAGGGTTTAGAGCTTTGTAATAGGAGATACAAGAATTAGTAACTTATACACTGGAGGGTTTCACTAAGAGTTCCCTCCCTCACCAGTGACTTCCTGCCTCCCACCCAAATCCTGCATGGGCAGGAATCTACTGAGGTCAAAACTCTACTCCTTGCAGGGCTGAGGGTATTACTCTATGCTTTGCTGTAAGGACAGAGTCAGCCTAAGTAGTCTACGAGATCCATGACAGAGCTTTAGGTAAATTTCCCTTCCAGTAATTTTTAAAAACATTTACAGGTGGACCTTTACTACTTCTGGCTAGATTAAAACAAACAAACAAACAAAAAAAAGTGTTGTTTTCCCCTACCCCACCCATAGAATCTTTCTGTTCTTCAAGTCATTAGTGATCAAGAAAGTATCACTTGAAGTGTTGAGATATTTCCCAGGTTATGCATCATGACTGGCATGACACAAAGTCTGTTACAATTCACAGCCTTGCTACTGCCCAATGTCTCTGCCATTGTGCCTGTGCCACAGGAGCAGCTCATACAACTGATTCTGAGTTTGGAGTAATTTGTCCCACAAGGTGTCACACTAAGCATCACTAATGATACAAGTTTGTTCCACCATCACCAGCATTTACTACATAACCTAACAGATGCTTTCCTTTGCTGACAAGTGATAGTTACTGAACAGCTCTAGTTGTCCATTGCCAGAGCCAAAATGCATGGTAACACAATCTTAAAGTTTACAGGCAGTAAAACTGTTTACTTTGTAAACTTTCAATAAAGGTAATTTAAGAGCTGTGGAAGACTTGTAACTGTGTAGCCCTAACAAGTGGGAGAGGGTAAAAAAGCACCAGTCTACATTTGGGTGACAGCAGTTGAAACTGCAAAACTGGTATTTTAAAGACACTTCCAAATTACAAGGACTGACACTGAGGACTTAACAAACATGGTTAGCAAACACTGTAAACTTGACATATCCCTACACTATGAATGTATCCACATGAACATCATCACCACATTCTGCTACGGATGTGCTACAACAAAACAGCTTAACAGCTCTCCTATGAGGAATAGTTTCAACAGATACAGAGCAACATGAAGATTTTTGAATTAGGATCAATTATAAACCTGGAGAAGTAAAGCCTTTAAATTATCTCCCCATTCATTCCTCTTCCCTTCCAAGCCAGACTTATTGATCAGTGTATTAATGATCTAATTGTTGCATACTCTGCAATTGTTTCCTAGGATTGTATTTGCCTTTTTCAGAAAACAGGTAGCACTAAATTACTGAACAATCCCCACCAAAGTCTCATTTACTATCCAATCAAGCCAGGACACATTTTCAGAAAACGGTGGTCACTCAAGGAGTAATGCAATTCAATCAGTTATGTTTAGAACACCATGTTCAGTAAAGGCAAACCAGACAGGTCAAAACTTTCAGCAGCTGGCATTGACCCATGGACTGGATCAGCTTCCCAGGAGCTGCTCTGCTGCTCAATGTCCTACAGCACTGTCATTGCACTGACATCAACTCTCTGGCACAGAATCCAGTAGGATTCTTCCTCACTCCAGATAAAGCATTCTAAAATGTGAGCACACATCATCTCAGCACCATGTGGAACAACACTGGGTCTGTATCACAAACTCCTACATTAGAAATGCCAGCAGCCACCCAGCTCAGCCAGGGTAACTATGCCTTGATTTTTCTGTCCCTACAAAACAAAAGTTCTTTCAATTTTATCAGAAAGTTCAACATTAGCTTTGGGTTCAACAGTGGGCTCTGAAGAGACATGAAACAACAGGTGTTAATAGCAACTTTATTGTTTCACCGGTGCAAAATCATGATACTGAATAAACTTGTGTAATGCATTTTCCCCTAAATTTACAGTAATGAAGGTTATACATATCTATATAGATTGCAATTTCTCTATTTTTTATACTATTTGGAACAAAATTATCTTGATAAATATGCCCTGTGCACAGTACTGGCCCTCACTGAATGTCACAGAGCCTTAATATGCAAAATATAACTTCTGTTTTTGAACATGGTACTTTAAAACTCTCCAAACATGCATTAATATATTCTAGTTTTAGGGAAAAATATTACACTTAGTCTTAACTCGCATTAAAAGAAAAGCACAAGCAGAATTTGACATACAATAATCCCAAAAATCTGATGCTCTGTAAAGATCAGACACAGTTTCAGCTGACAGTCACTGCCAGTTTAGAGCTCTAGTGCTACAGAAGCAACAGTGAACAGACAGAAGAGAAATCAGAACTGAAGAGCCCTACCATGTCACATGGATTTCAAAGAAAGTTTCAGCCATGCTAACTGATGAAACCTGTAGTTGCTGGTCCAACCTTTCAAATTTGTTAGAGTACTCAACACAAGTGTTTGAAGTGCCAGACTGAACACATGAATGTTAACTTGACATTTCTGAAAGGCACAACCTAGGAACCTATCTTAAAAAAAAATGGTATGTAAATGAATACAGGTACAGTGAGTGTCTTTCTAAAGAACAAGACCTTCATAAATTGGCCCCTCAGATTCTGGTGATTCCCTCCTCAGACGCAAGTGCTCCAGTGTGTTGTGAAAGTGTTTGTTAATTTGTTCTGTTTCTTCAGTAGACTCAAGGTTTGGGAGATCTTCTCTGATCTTCTGTATAAGCTGATTCAAAACCTGAATTGTCACCTACACAACATAAAACAGAAGTCATCAACCTTACCTGTCTACAAGTACAAGACACTAGTTTTAACAGACTTGTCTTTAAGCTATCTGGATTTGGACAATCCTTCAAAATGCTGGTAAAGTCTGTATGCAGACAAACTGTTGGGGACTGCCTGCTCTGGTTCCTCACAGGACCCTTCCAATTTCAGAGTTCTGTGGAAATTCCCCCATCCCAGCAAATGTGAAAAACTTGTCATTAGCCTGATAGATTTGTAACTATTCCAACAGCATCTATCTCCAGTGTATTCAATACAAATTAAAAAAGCTTCGAACAAATGGCACACCCAATCAGATTGTTTATGCACTGTGAGATAATTGTTTCTTACAGAAGTCAGTCAGGATGGTAATATCAGATTTCAAGTTATTCTTAGAGAATAAGTCATGGCTGTCCACGGACTGAAGTTCAGCACTACACAAAATGCACTGCAAGCCACCAGAATATCCAAAAGAATATCTTTACATCTGCCATGTGCTTTGAAACTCAAAGCTTCATTTTCATCTCCATCTCCTATACTAGAGCACTCCTATGCTGAGAAGACAGTTTAGCTACTGGAAATAAACTAAATAGCAAATCCCTCAAATTTCTTTAGGAATTCTCTCAGAACTACAGGATATTCTTCAATGTCTGCTCTCAATCAATGACATCAGAGGACACACTGATCTCTACTTGACCAAGCAGGTTTTTCAAACCACGTAACTCTTTTTATCTGCTAACAGAAAATGGATCAGGTAACTATCTCAGATTATACACACACACAATTTAAGATAAGTACATATGGTGTCATATCTATTTTGTGAAATTAAAGCTTACATCAACCTGGCAGAGCCAGCAGTGACCATGAACACCTGTAAAGAATTTTCTTTCCCTTATGTACACCTTAAGTTAGGTACCTCTAAAGACAGATGAGAAAGTAGTAAGATTCTAAGTTCCAGTAAGTTCTAATCTAAAATATTTCAGGTATACAAGTCTCATAGTATTTAAATTCATAACTGAACTAAACATTTCCCCCCAATGTGAGAAGAACAAAGTTTAATCCAATAGTTTTACTAGCACATCAAGAATTGACTCCTCTCTTACCACAAGAACTTGTACCTCTCATGAGACTACCAGGCAAGCTGAAGAGAATTTGTGGTACAAGCATGAATGAAGAGCTTAAAGAAATGCTCTTTAAAAAAGATGCAACAGAGAATAGATTTCCACTCACCGCCTCATTTTCCTTTTCATAAAAATAGATATATCTATTCAGAATTTCTATGAAAAGCTGGACTTGCAGAGAAGGGTCCATGCACTGATTTGCTATCTTCAGAGCCTTCTTTAGGCATTCCATCACTCTTTTTCCTCCATGAAGCTAGAAGAAAAAACAGAGTTACAAGAAACAAAAGAACCTAGGGAGCTCCAGTATCTCTTCCCTTGGTGCACATAGCATTTCTTGGGGGTCTGCCACAGAAATACAAACTATACGAACTGCAGAGCAAGCTGTCACTGAAAGGCCACCCTGCCTGACTGCCACCAACATTAGATTTTGCTACATCACACAGTAACAGAAACAGTTGATGAAAGCCTCCAATTATGAGATCAATTAACTCAATTTCATAACATGTACCATAACGCATACTTTGAAAAATGTTTCAAACACTACTCTTTAAAATGACAACAGCTTATATGACAAGCCCTGGAGAACACAGGATTTTTTTTACCTTTACTTCAACAACTTGTATCTTTAATTTGGAAATTCAGTAGTTCACACACAAACTGAGCTAATGTAACGAACACAAGCAAAGTGCAGCCCAGTCAACTAGCCCTTAATTAGCTGACACTCAAAAGCTTGCCTGGTACCTCCACCCTTAAATTATTGTTTTCTCCATTTTTTTTTTATTTATGCAGTTTACACTGCAGCAAGTTTACACTGCAGCAAGTTTTAGAAGTTTCATATATTAAATTCCAACCACAGCTACTTCACTGATATATCTACTCTAGAACTGTCTACAGAAGGAAGGCAGAACTGCTGAGGCAGGATGTGTCCCACTGCTGTCACTTTGTTCTTACCTCCTCTCCATTCTTGTCAGTGTTTCGGCCAGACCAGAACAGATGGGCACAAGTGCTCACAGCTCGGCACTGGTCTGGCTTCTTCAGGAGTTTGGAGGCTGCCAGTGCACACTGAGTCCTCAAAGGCTCGTGGTTCTCCTCACTGAAGCACTTCATCCTCTCAAATGTCCCAATTATCAAGGTGATTGCAGCAAGCTGTGCTTTTGAGTCACTGATTTCATCTTCATATAGAGAGAAGGCCTAGACAAGGGAGAAAGCAAGACTCAATCAGAACACATCAGAAAAAAAAAAATCACACCTGCTATTGACATAGCAAGAAACTGTCCAGTTTGCATTTGTTAAAAGCTTCAGGCAGGAAAAAAAAAAATCTTTCATGTGGAGTGTAAAAATCAAGTAAATCCACAGACCAGAAAAAAGTCTTATAAGAAATAGTATTCATAGCAAATAAGTGTGATCCCACATATAATCTGAAGATTGAGTTTTTCCTCATTTCAAGCACCTATTCAAACACAGAACTTCAGCAGCAGAAACAGGCCTTGAAGAAGATTTGGTTATTTGAAACACACAAAACAGCAGAGCAGAAATTGATGGCAGGTCAGTGACGACAGAGTAGGTAAGAAAAGCACTTGCATTGCTGCTACATGGATGAAGAATCTTCAGAGAAGAGACAAATCTTGAACTGTATCTTTAATGCAAAGTATAGAACTGCCGTGCTGCTCTCACAGTCAGAACTGTGCTACAACAGCAACTGATACAACTCAGTGAGCAAACCCAGCTTAGCAGCAACTCTGTTTAAAAACATGCATTTAGTAGCAGTATTAGAGGAAAGATTAGGACAAAGCTACAACATGGATAAATAACATGGAACACATTGGTTCTTTATGTGATAGGTAGGAGGGGAAGGTTTTTGCAACAGGTAAGGCTTCAGACCAAGTTACAAGTTCAAACAGATTTTCAGAGTAGTTTATAGTAGGTTCCAATACAAGGATTTTAATTGGCAAAGCCCAGCATAGCAGTTGTGAACACTGCAGATTTTAGAAAACTTCCAAAGAGTGCTTGTGGTCAGGGCAACACCAGCTGGAAATCGGGAGCTGGAGACAGAAGCAGTGAAGGAGCATTTTATGCTGAGAAACTACACTCCTCCAGTGAGCCAACTACACGAGCAGGAAGCAACATTGCAACATACCACTGTTGTCAGACTGAGTATTCAAATCAGTAGCAATGGAGCTTAATTCCACAGCAGCCTGGGAAGCAAGAATGAAATGAGGAGTTTCTACCCAGTAGCATTGGCTGTCCATCATTTCAGGTGTTTTAATCACACTGGATGGTTCAGTGCTCAGCAAACCTACCCAAATCAAATTCAAGGCAGCACAGGACACCAGCTCTAATAGCTGGACACTCACCTGAGACATGAACTCATAGGCCACAGTTTCGTGATTCTCAAAGCCAATCTCCCCTGCAGCCAGTGCCCCCTGCAGGAAGAGGCGCAGAGGCAGCTCTGCCAGCTCTGCTTTGATCAGAGCACTGATGGTCTGATGAGCAAACGAGAAGATCTTCTGGCACTTCTTCTCCCATTTGTCATCCTAGACAAGAAAAACAAGTAAAGGTTGTTTTTAATGCTTGAACAAGAGCATTGCTACAAGGAAAAGAGAATCTAAATTGTACTAAGATCTGTTAAGTGCTCCAGTCTGTTGCCCTCTGTTGGCACTCGAGAGCCCCAGCAGAACAGTGTTGGCTTCAGTGGGTCAGCACAAAGTATTTCTTTCATTTACAAAAATTTCACACCCATTTTTCCTACCAGCTCATAGGAGCCTTTCTCAGAAGCCTACACTGAACTGCAGCTAGAACAGCTATGCTTAGCACATAACTGAGCAAAAGCCTAATTAACCAAGAGGAGAAAAAATCTGTTCAGGCCAGAGCAATCAGAAGTGGAAGAGAATTTTAAAATCTTCATTTTGAAGAGTATTTAACAAACATTCAAACTTATTTCCCCACAACACCCGCAACAAAGAAAATACGTATTTGAAGTAACTATCCCAATCAGAAAGCATTTAAGTGCCAAAGTGGATCACTCATTATTTTAATGTACACTTTTATTACTACTGTGTAAGTTAAAGCAAGTGCTTGTTTGTAGGTTTAAAAACATTACAATAATGTAGGTACAGTTTAGAAATTGATGAATTTCAATATCCAGATTTAAATCAGTTTCATGCCATCAGTTCTGGTCTCCAGTAAAGGCACATAATCAGTCAATGATTTTCTGCTTCATCACTTCTCAAGTACTAAAGTAATTTACTGTGACTTGATAAAAATCTTCATTACATTAAAAAGCATTCAAACCTCAAGAAAAAAATCTACCTTGAGAAAAAACCCAAACAAAACTAGCCTGTATCAAGTCTGATCATACTTCATAGCCAGACAAAATGCATTTTTAAGAAAATAAAGGCAAGCAAGCAGACAAGAGCAAGCTAGAGATGAACTTACCACTTTGGAGTTCTCCTTGTAGCGAAAAGCGAGCTGGTAGGCAGCAAAAACCAAGGGTGGCAGCGTGAAACGAATGCGCTGGTTCCCCCCTGCCCCAAAGTGCTTCCGGGCAGTGTTGAGGATCTAGAACAGAAGCACTGTGAGCTCAGGAATCCTTCACAGAAACAAGCACTCAAGGGAAGCTCAGTGCCTCATCCTCAATGTGTTTTTAGGTTAGATGTAGAATTCATGTAAATAACCTGAATATACAGAAGTCTGTAATCACCCATTACACACTGGTTAGCCACTCTGGCTAATACACTTGGGACTAGGCTGTTTGAATTTGTATTTCATATCTCTTCCATACAGAATGCATAATTGAAAGTAAGATACTGTGCAAATCCTACAGCCTTGGATTTTTTCCTGCTGCTGCTGTATTGTAGAAAAATTTGATGCAAGTATTTGCGATGCTGAGGGAGCTATTAAGCATTATTACTAAAAAATGTTAAGTAGCTCACAGAATTGTACCTAAAAGAAAATGTGACAAGTCCTTTGATGGTATTTAAGGGTGGTCAATGTGATTAAAGCAAAGCACTGCTAGTTGAGAAAGACTGACACTCAGTCTTTGCAGAAACAACTTCAACATCTCTAGCTATGTAAATTCTCTTGGGGTAGAAATACCAATTTCCTTGGTGCCAGCAGTCCTTTGAGGGAAGCTTTGCTCTCTATAAGAACAAAAAAAAAAAAAAAACCAAAAAAAAAACCAAAACAACCTTTCTCCTTTACTCCAGCATTAAGGTCCTAAAACACAACTGTCTCCAATTCCTGTAAAGTTATGCTTCTCCTCATTACACAAGTTTCATTACACTTCAAGCAAGCATGTTTTATACCAGATCTTAAAGCCAAGCTAAATCAATGCTAGGGCACAGCTTGCACTTTATTCTGTTGCTCTATTCTCACTGTTTATACAGTGTGATGTTGCTGCAACTTCAGGACAGTCAGTCAATTTTATTTCAGGCACAAACTGTAACTTCAGAGTAGTCCCTAAGCAGGCCTGACCCTGACATGAGCTAACTGTGCTACCTGCAGCAGCATCCCACTTCAGCACAGCTTCTGCCAGCTTCTCCAGTGGACCTGGCCTAGACAGAATATCCCTGGCCCTCTACTCTAACACACACTTCTCAAGACAGTTTATTTGAGGTTTAAGTAACCTCCCTAAAGCCAGATGTAGCAGATTAATGACAGAGAACTACATTAAGCTGCCATAGATCAACTCAAACCATTACAGGTACCATAACACACAAGTGTCAAGGACATGTCAAATCAACTGTTATAGATGGACCAAGCAGAGGAAAATCATTTGGAACCAAGCAGCAAGACACTACACACTATATGAAGACCCCATCCTTACCAAAATTAAAATCCCTAGGGCCAAACATACTAAGCTGTATTTTCTGAGGGTTTTTGCATTCTCTTGGTATCAAAATACACAAAATAGCACAGTACTCCAAACAGCACTTGTGATGTTTTCAATAGATGGTTATATGAAGTTGTCACAACATTGAGTTCCACAAACTAATACAGATAGTTGCCACCTCATGGGATGAAAACTTTAAATGAACAAATGCTTAAGTCCTCATCTGCTTTTTTCTGAAGAACATATCATCCTATCACTAAAGGTGTCATACATAATGTTCTCTATTGAGTTTGTGGTGCCAGAGCAGTGATGCCCCAGCTCCCAGCTTCACTCAAGTCTTGTACAGTCAATAATGCAAGAACTGTGACTGTTCAGAGAGCACAGACATTGAGAAGCACCAGTCACCAACCAGGTACTGTTGGTCAGGGTCATCAGAACGCAGCAGATGAATAAATCTTCCCACAAGACTTTGCTCATCAGCAAAGTCCTCAGGGTCAGGATCTTCAGCAGGCTGATCTGGTTGATCCTGGATCAACGTGGATACCAAATTCATGATAGCATCAACCTGTTAAAGGCAACAGAAGCTCTGTTTAAACTACAATAGTCCATAAGCATAAATTGCCAGCAATTAGGAACATCTTTACAGCCAGTCACAGTGGTGATGCTTCAGACATATGTGCCTTACACCCTTGAAGGTCCCTCTCAGCACCAGTGGGACAGGGCAGCACAGCAGTGCAGAGGAAATTCAGATTCCAAAGGGTATGCAGCCTTCTTTAGATAGCAGACCCAGTTTTAAAGGGATTCAGAGTCTTTGTTCACACCTAACAGACTAGTGTTAGGCTGAGGTGTGGCAAATCAGAAGTAGCCTCTAGGATGAGGTCAGGTAAGATGTTCAAAGACATTTAAGAACACAGAAGGAAGAATTATCAAGTGGGATATAGCCTGTGCCAGGGGAGGCAGGGGCATGCAGGCTAGGAAACAAATCATGCCCTGCATGAAGTCACTAAGTGTGTTTCCAGGTCTTTGAACAGTCATTTAAATACCTAGAATTTCAAGTAAACTTATAATCATACCTGTTCTTGGGACACAATTTCTGTGTTATAATCCAATACATTGCTAAGCACGTAACAACTCATGCTCTTCCTGGACTCGTAATCAAAGTATTCAAAGAGTGGGTGAAAATGTTTTAGTTTCAGAACTGTCAGGATATTGTTGTAAGTATCAACTGG
>VZTT01032744.1:55868-66127 GCA_013400855.1 Buphagus erythrorhynchus | reverse complement strand
TCTTAGCAGCCGCTAGACCTCATTACAACGCTTGATACACTGAATGTGTAAATGCTCACAAAGTTCTGAACACTCTCAGACCAGCTCATTTATACTTCCAGCGTCCCACTAAGCTGGAAAACAGCTCTGACACAAATAGATAAGTAACCTATGATGGGGATGTAGTTAAGCCTCTCTCAAACTGTAGTCTAGCAGGATGGGAACTACTGGCTTTGTACTCATTCCCTCAGCACCTCTGCATCAGGTAACAGGCAGCAGGAATATGTGAGATGCAGAAGACTGCTGCTCCAGCATATCTGGACTCCCCTCTAGCTTAGAAGAAAAAAACTACAATACTCAGAACCTACAGGTATTCGGTTTAGAGGCCTCACCCCTTCCTGCCTGCTCCTCTGCCCCATGCACGGGACTTACATGAAAGCACCACAAGTTGCGTCAGGGAGAACAGAGTGTACAAGCAGGCAGGAAGACAACTCTGATGGTTACACACAGAGGTGAAGACACTGTGGTAGCCACCAGCCAAACTCCAGAAATTGCATGAAGATGCAGCCTGGTGTGTCCACAGCCTCTTCCTGACATGTACATAAGGTCAGGAATGAAAAACTTGAGTACCAAGCAAAACCCAAATCCCAAAACTGACTATGTCAAAGATGTACTGCAGCCCAACAGTCACATATTTAAATATAAGTCTCACAGGCCTTCAAGTATCATTTCTGGCAAGCTATCACTTAGCCAAAAAAAATATTCAGAAACACAAATACTCTAAGAGTGAACTTAGGAAACTAAGTTCACTAAGTTCACTAAGAAGGAAACTTTCAGCTTCCTTCTCACACTTCTAATTCTCTAAAAAGGCANGATTACCAAAGCACAAAAAAAAAAAGCAATAAAATTATCACCTGGGACCAATAATTTTGGATATTTAGTCAGCCTTCAACTCCTGTTCTCCTCTGCTACAGAGTACAGGAAGTCTTAGCAGCCGCTAGACCTCATTACAACGCTTGATACACTGANCTGGGAGAAGATAAGATCCAGACCCCCAGGTAAGAGAAACAGTTAATAAATGCATAGCCAATCTCCCTGATCAGAGTGTGGTACTTGGTTACCTTCCACTGGCCACCTCTTTATCCAAAAGCCAACTTCATTCCAAGATTGAAGTGCTTTCATCTTGGTCATGTGCAACATTAACACACTGACAGGAAGAAATGACCTTCTGCATCTGCACTCTGATGTCAGAAGTTTCACAGTAATCTACTCCAGATAGGCAAAACTACTACTGACCATTGTAAACTGATTGAGAAGCCAATCACTGTCTGAAAACCCAGAGCTGGGGACAACTATTTACCAGTTAAAAAAGAAAAAGCAAACAAAGCCAGACACCAACATACACACACTTACAGCCTTGGAATGATATTTCCAGCATACTGTACTAGCTCATAAAGGTCTGCCACTTTCCTGCCTTTGGCAAATTCATCTGTCAGGTAGACTTCCAAGTAGTGTAGCTCATCAGAAATTGCCATGTCTTTTCTCATAGTTAAGGATTTTAAGTTAGAATGTCGACAACATCTTTTCAAAGTAATTTGCTCATTCACACCTAGGAAGAAAGATGCTGTACTAAATACAAACATGCCCAAGCAGGTAGTACTTCTGAACAGTAATCATGATTGAGATAAGAGTGAAAATTAACCTCAAACCTTTAATCAACTTTTGTGATTTTAGCATATTAGAAAAGGGAATAAGAGTTGTTTTACAGACCTGATATTGTTTTTAGAACTAGACTCCCGAAATTTCCCAGAGGAAGATATGAAAGACAAAGATCTGTTTTATACCAGAGAGAAAGACTGAACTTACACAGTGAGCAAAGTGTGTATTCTCCTACAACATACACACATAATTGAATACTGAGGAGAAAAGTGCTAATAAATATCTGACACAAGATACCATTGCACCAAAAAAAGCAGATGAACATCTCATTCCAAATACATTTCAACTATCAGTTTCCTCCTGAAAGGATACAGAGCTCATAATAGCTCTTTGGGGATAACATAGAGGTCCGCAGC
Source organism: Buphagus erythrorhynchus (assembly GCA_013400855.1). NCBI lineage: Eukaryota > Metazoa > Chordata > Aves > Passeriformes > Sturnidae > Buphagus > Buphagus erythrorhynchus. The sequence goes on along the minus strand of VZTT01032744.1, from coordinate 64,073 downwards.
TCCCCAAGCATGTTGGAAGCATGTTTCAGAGCATCCATGAGCTTGTTCTTGTCCTTCAGAGGAAGAAAGAGGAAAGTCTGTTAGAAATAACACTAGGCAACTGCAGGATTTTTTATCTATTGAAAAAAACCTCAAGTGGTTTAATATCTACCTTATACTACACCACCCACGCTAAGTGAACATTTTATCTGAGGTGATAAGAAGATGCATCTGAAAACAGAGCTACAGAAATAAATTGCAATACTAATGGTAGAAAAATCTACAATCATTATGCTTATGCAGCAATCTCCACCAAACACTCAGATTCTATCCAGCAAGCAAAATAGAATGGGTTCCTCTCCTCTAAATCTGGTCTGTTGTTTTGTTCAGGTCTCCCAGATCTCCTAGAAATCTCTAGGAGACACACAAACACACTGCCATCATCACCTTCCCCTCCTTTCCACCCACAAAAAATACCTCACTGAAAGCCACCCCTCACTAGACTTCATCTAAATTACACTTCTGGTGCATTTAATCACCTGGCATCACAGGATACAATCACAAACCTCTAATCTACCACTTACACAGACTTGAGCAACCCATCATAAGCAGTAGCAGTAAGTTTTGAGGGAGAACAAAAAGAATTGCAAGCGTGATCCACTTAGGGTATTTATACTGCCACTTAATCACAGATAGCAGTGAAAAGTGCAGCTGCAGATACTTAAAGATTTCCAAAGCATTCCACTGAGTACAAAACAGAAGAGGTGTTACACTTCTTGCTACTGTCATTTGGCTGTAAACAAAGTTAGCTTGGCTAACCACATGAAAACATATGGGAATATTTAAGTTTTCACTGCAACTTTAAGCAGTTTCTCCAAGTAAAAGCTGAGGCTTCTCAAACCCAAGAAGGCTATGTGTGATTACATAATGTGTCTGAATTGGCTACAATTCCCAGATAAGAATCTCAGCACAGCACTAGCCCGTGGTGTTTTCCAGTCACAGAAGAATTCACACGCCTGTCTACAGTTAATCACTACAAAATTGATCCTATGCAGCAGGTAATTCATCAGCAGCCTCCCAGTCTGACAGTCACACCAAGAAAAGGCTACATGAAAAAAAAACCAACAGAATGGTAGACATAAACAATAATCTCACAATAAAGTTAATCTTAGGTTTATTTAAATGCAAGCATGTAAATTATAAAGGTACATCTTTAACTTATCTTGTCAAATACTGGAGCAAAATCAGGAAGACACATTCAAAGAATACCCAAGGCTCATTCTCAATGAGCAACTGCCTCATTCATTGGCAAAGCCTCTAACACAAAGATACATAAAGGGTTAATTTTCCTCACAGCACTAGAGATTGGTATTGATTTACTGTTTTATTCCTAGCAGACAAGAAGCTTCATTGCATTTTAAAGCCACATTCTTACCAAGCATCTCTTCATCTGGAACGACTGCACCTTCACAGCCTGAATGGCTTCATCCAGGAGTTTTTCCTGTTCATCCTGAGGAGATTGCTGTGTTGTTGGCTGGAGGAAAAAAGAAACCAAACAAAACAGAATTCGATTATTTTTATGAAGCTGTTTATGACTTGACTAGAACTGGATTCCCACACTTCAGAATGCACTGCAAGTGAAACTGCAGTGGGACCACTCAAGGGTTGTCAGAAATAGTTGTGTGACATGTAATGGAGAAGGTTCGGGTGCCCTACAAAAACCTGAGGGGAGGTTACAGGTAGCCTGTGAGCACCACTGCTTCTTGGACAGCAAAGCTGTGGGGGCAGAGCAGGGCCAACTTTTCCTTTCCAACATTTAGACATCAAGAATCCAGTGCAACTATCTGGGAAGAAAAGCTCCAAGAGAATGCAGAGACACGACTGTGTTGAGAGGAAGCACTGTTGTTACTTCTGTCCACACAGCTTCAAAGCAGTGCCCAGACCACACACTGCAACTGCACAGATGCTTTCTGTGCTCACAAGTCACAAGTTCTCAACTGCTATCTGAGCCACACCATTCCATTCAGGACAAGTCTCAGATAAGCAAAGGATAAAGTACAGTGAGTACATTCCAGAAGGTAGAAGCTACTTGCAGATTGGATCAGAAAGCTGAAGAGAAACAACAACTTTTCATGTGTCCTTGTCCCAGTCACATTGTCAGAGTGACTCTTGCTTCCCCTCTGAGAGGCACATTCTACACCTTCAACTGAAACTTTCATTATCTTTTGACTTTCCAAGGTTCATACTACATTTTCTTAAATATTAAATAAAGCCATTGCTTACATCCTTATATTTCCCCTCAATCCAGCTATAACAGGCCTTCTCCTACTACAGCTGCTACCCTCCCTCTACCAGAATAACGACACCAGTTTCTACAAGAATCTTTAGGTTATTTGCTAAGATGTCCAAATTTACATAGATCAGAACCCTACTGTTGCCCCCACCTGCATCCAGCCTTCCTCCTAAGGCTTTACAGGGAAACACTGCCATCCACCTCTTGTTCAGGATCAGCCTCTGACACCTCATTAGAACATCTCCACTTCTCCCAGTCTTGCAGTTTGTTCTCAGATGGCCCCTCTGAAATACTGCTGGAGACAAAAGCACTGATGTGGTATCTCAGCTACATCTCCTCTACTCTTGAAAAATACCAAGCACATAGTGATTTGCACAGCAGGTTCTCTGAGCCTTCAGCTTCAGTAAATTCTCAGCTATTTATACTTGTTTCCTTCATCCACTGTGCTCAGAAGGTCCCTGGTCTCCTCCTTTTAACTGCATTTCAGAAACAAGCTGGACGGCCATGAATTACATCACTAATGTTTTTAAAAACTCTGTCTTCAGTACCAACTCCCATATGTTCCATGTGTGGAGTCCCCAGAAGTATCTGTTGAGGACTGAGATTAAGATTGAGGCCTTCATTAAAACAGAGAAGTTTTAGTTTAACACCAATTTAATGGTGATAGAGCATTTCACACCCTTGATATTTCCTATATTTAATGGGGTTCTTGTTCAGCAGTTGAAATCTCCCCACTATCCTTTTCCACATACAGAAAACAGAGAATGCTCTGCAATACTGTTCTTGCCTTGATCATGCCTTAATGAAACTCTGCTCTTGAAGCTTCTCAGTCACCCAGCTGGACAAAACCAAGGCTGATCTGATCCAACACTAGTGACAAACCTGCTTCAAGGAGGTTATGAGAAAAATGGTTCCTTCCAACCAACACTTGTGTGACTCTGTGTACCTCAGTAACATTCCAACTAAGCACAATAACTAATTAAGAACTATATTTAGTCAGCAGAAAAAGCCATCTCTGCTAATTAGAGTGACTGCACCTCTTACAACTCTCTCTCTATATGTAATTAATCAATGTGCATGCAGGTCTTGCAAAAATGATTTAAGCATAAGGAAAAAACAGCAACCATGGCTAGATGATCCTATTTTCCAGGTAATTCAGTAGCTACAAACCCTTGGACAACCTCAAACTGTGAAACAAGTATGTTCTGCCAGCAGAAGTTTGCTGTAATTGCTAAGCTTTAATTATTCAATGGCAGATCAGACTTTTAAGGAACATAAAATGACAGCACAGGGACTAGTGTGCAGTAATCAATACCAGAACATCACACAACAGACTTGCTGAAATATGTCTATGCCAGAACACTGGTTACACTCTACAGTCCCCTGAATCCATACCAGTGCTTTAGAGAAAATAAATCACTACTGAGCTGGATGCCATATGCTCTGACCACATCAAATCTCTATTAAAGCACAGTAGGAATAATGCAGCAGTGCTAACACCAACCACAACTTCCTAAGCCCCCTTCTCCTGATGAGCATTAAGCTTACACAGCCACCAGCCCTGCTCTTCCATCCCCAATTGTTCATGGGGCCAGGCAGTACTGGGAGAGCAGTTTAGGCTGTAAACCATCCAAAAAGCTGTAAGACAAGCCCAGCTGATTAATAGATTACCATTCACCTGGTTCAGCCTAAAGCCACATAAAACACTGCAAGCAGGGCTGTGAAAATAAGGCTTTTTAACAGCAACACCAAGCCAAAGCATTACTGAAACACACACGTATTTGCTACAACCCCAAGAAGTATTTGGCTGAGTCCATGTGCATTGGTTTCCTTATTTTTGGTGTGCAAACATGTTGGTTATAGAGTCATGGCTACAAGAATCTTGGGACTCTACTTTTCATGATACCAGCTATGAGCTCAGCAGATGTATTTGTATCTTCTTACAGAACTTTATCCACTGTAGTTTAGCAGCAGCTGGGGAAAAATTGGAGTTGCATCCATTTATTGTGCCAGCTCTACATCTAACTCTGTCTGCATTAGCAGAAGACAGAATACTTCCATTTTTGCTCTAAATTTGAATAGCCAGGTCTCACACTGTATTCAACACCGGGAATAACTACTGAATTCTCAACAGAAGAATTTTCATATTAACACAAGATATTAATTTATTTCTTCAGTATCTCTCCAAGATAAGGAAAATTAAGAAAGAGGAAAATTCAATTTGTATATGTGCTGACTTGAAGACTGAGAAGGTGATGAGTCTAAACAAAGATGTCTTTGCTACAACGGCACTATAGTTTATGTCTGAAGAAAAGACAATTGTAGCATTTTTGAGTGGCACGGGTAGCAAAATAAACTACACTGCTGTCCAAAGCGTACAACAGGAGCAGTTGTGTCATTTGAGGGGTTGTTTGTAGCAGCTTTACTTCTGCAGGAATAGAAAACATCTTAAGAGCAGCACTAGTGAACAAGTTCCAACTCTTACTTTTCGAAGTCTGAATGTGTATCAGCTTACCCTTTTCTTCCAACTTCAGAAGGCAAGATACTTTCAGCTTTAGAACTGCAGGGGTTCCCAAACATAACCTGGTTATTATCAGGGAATACACAAGATTACATCAAGACACACATATGCTAAGACAAGCCTGAAGTTTGAGGCTGTGGTGACAAAAGGCAAATGAAGGAAAGAGAACACAGAGCAAAAGCCTACCAGTGACATCCAGCAGGGCACACACACTGAATCAGAACACGGTTCTGTCAGATTCCACGTCGAATAAAGCTGTTTATGTTCCGTACCTTACACTTAAATTACCAACCTAGTAACATAAGATGGTATTTTCAAGTGCCATTTTATCAAAAAAGCAGCTGTGGAGTCCTAGGCCCATCTACAAAAACAGTCCTGAACATCAGCTTTTGAAGTGGAAGATACTTTGACCCTGAGCAAAAGCAGCAGTACAGAATATCCTGCCTTGTCAACTACACATACAATAAGGTACAAACTCCTGTCTGGGCACAAGAGAAGCAATTTATAGGAATTATGCAGCTATTTAGACTCCAGAAATGTCTGAGCTATACCCACACTAGATATACTGCAAATGTTGTAGGAAAAAAGGACAAGTTGATGTGAAGAGTTTTGCTTTACTCATTTTTCCTCGGAAGCAATGAGGAAGCCAGTGAGCAGGAGAAGGGACAGAACTGCCTCCCCCAGCTGCACCAGCAGTTTCTGCACAAGAGACAAAAGCCTTTTGCTAGCAAAAGTTACCACATGCAAGTTATGGAAGTCAAAACTCACAGCAGATGAATTTGGAGGTGAGGTGAGGAAAGTTAGCTTTTGGTGAGGGGTTTTTTTTGTGTACTTTTTTTGTTCCTTTCAGGTTGTCTTTCTTTGGCTTTTTTTTTTTTTTTTAATAAAGGCTAGTAAACTAAACTGTAAGTCGCCTTGGAAAACAATTTTTTAAAACCCGAACAGCTTGAAACCAGCTGACCAGAACAGTTAATACAAGTTATCCTGCAGATAACAATTAGGGAAGTGTATTACTGCAGCAGCAAACATTATTCTGGATCATGCCTATTCTCATAACAGCAATTACTCCTGAACATACAAACCCAACATTGCACCTATTGTGTAAGATTCACTCATGTTCTAACACTCAGTTCCACGAGATTCATTTTTAGTTCTGTATTTGACACTGAGCTGCACTCTAGAGAGGGCTCAAAATAATAACCAATGTGCTGGCTTATTTCATTTAAAAATCTGGTACCTTGGAGTACTCAAGAATGACACAGTACTGAAAGACAGCAGAGTTCAAGGGAGATTGTCAAGCCTAAAAGCTCATGTTCTGACACACAGGTGCCTTAAGCTGCACGCAGAGTATAAATAATAACGAGTAAAAGATTCTGCCATTCCATTCTAAAGTGCATTTTCATCTATTCTCCAAAAATCCTTTTCTTTCATTAACTGATGTGCTTACAGCCTGTCCCACATGGCACTTCCTTCTGTTTGCTCACACACCTATACTGAATACCACAACAAATGACATTTACCCAAGGAGGTTTTCCTGCCTCCTCCCAGCTGGATGTTACTAAGACTACCTGCCAGCACATCCCTGCTGAGACATTTCAAATGACTGCTGCCCAAGAGAGGATGGCTGAGCTACAGCAGCAGATCAGGACACTGCCAGCCTACAGCTGAAGCCTGGGTGCACAGTGCACTGCTGGGTAATACATTGAGGGAATTACCAAACAAAAAACCCAAAACCGTAAGCATTTCACACTATACAGGAAGCTTTTCTCTGCAACACTGTAGGCTCCAGAACTTCTATTACATCTTGCAGTATAGGAGCTCAGAGATAGACCAGAGAGATTAAAGCATTTTTCACGTGTTAAAACTGGTACTTACTGCTACAGAAAGCCACAGGACACTATTAAGTATTAAAGAGATGGACTTTTTATTCAGTGTATGATCAAAAGCAGCCAGAGCCCTCTTAAAACAAGTCAAGTTAAAGGCACTTAAGCATTCAGCTTCAAGGTTTAAACCAAGCTCAGCCACAGGAAATCACGGGAGAGCCTAATTTGGTAGAGGGAATTATCCCATACTTAACACCTGTGATTATCCCATGTTCAACATCTGTAACTTTATTTTTTCTGAATCACCTGACAACAGCTATTCTTAGAAAGAAGCCATGAGACCAGACAAGTGTCTGGCCAGTTCCCATGGAAATGACAAGCAGAGGAAAGTAGTTTCATTGCTGAATTAATGACTACCACAAAATATTTGTGTGGGGGACAGAGACTAGTGGCTATATAGATTTAGCATTTCTCATTATCCAATTCAGTATTTAACATTCCTCCTTCCAGTAACACTACAGGTTTTGCCCAGCCCCAAAGACACAGAGATCAACATACATGTAACTTTAAAAACAAAGTCTGTTCCAAAAGAACTGTGAAATCCCTTCTTATAACGCATCCAGTTATTTTCTGCCTCACTATTTATATACTGTTAGTGCTGTTTGCACGCCACACTTAGGCTAATTACACATTGTGGTGGTTACAGCAAGCAAGTGCTGCTTAAAATTTATTGATTATTACATACCACCGAAGGCACATTAAAAATATGTGTGTTCCATTAGGAAACTTGATTGTCCTCTTATTTTCATTGAGGACTGAAAAGTATTTCTCAGTGTACCTTATTTCCATGTAGAAATTTCAGGTTTCGAGAATGAATGAGGTTGGAAAGATCGAGTCCAACCTGTGGCTGAACACCACCTTGTCAACCTGCCCATGGTACTCAGGGCCATGTCCAGTCTTTCCTTAAACACCTCCAGGGACCGCGACTCCACTGCCTCCGTGGGCAGTCCATTCCAATGTTTAATCACCCGTTTTGTAAATAAATTTCTCTAAATGTCCAACTTGAACCTTCCCCGGCACATCTTAAGACTATGCCCTCTTGTCCTGTTGCTAACTGGCGAGGAGAAGAGGCTGACCCCCACCTCGCTGCCTCCCTGCCTAACAAACACCAACATTCGCGGCAAAGAGCGCTAATGAGCTGCGCCCACCAATGCACAACCACCTCTCCTGCCGGAAAAGAAAGGAAGTTTACTCGGGAAGCCTGCGACAGCAGTCCTGGAGGGTCAGGAGGGACTGGAGCGCAGGCTGCAAGGCGGACAACCTCGGCACACGTGCACAGAACCGGCAATGACACCAGCCCGGGTTAAACACAGGGGCAGCACGGCAAATTAGAGAGAAACTGACCGCTGGTACGGCCGCGATTCCCCAGTAAAGCACCACCTTCCCCTGCGCCCCGACGAGCAAATGGGCTGAGCTCAGCGAGGCGGTGACCCGGCCCAGGCCGCGGGCAGCGTTAGCGCCGGCACGGCGGGCCCGGCCCGCACCTCAGCCCCGCCCGGGCCGGACCGTGCGGCCTCCGCGCCCGCTGC